>VMBQ01011166.1:0-23422 GCA_007657795.1 Dreissena rostriformis | reverse complement strand
ACTCTTCCTCGGTGATATTGCTGATCCTTTTGTAGTGAATCATGCCAGCGTTATTAACCTTTTACAAAAACGGACAAACGCTATATGCAGCACGGACGACATGAAACACGCGTCTATAGGCATACGGAACACAAACTCAATTGGAAAAAAATATCGAAATACCTCTAGTGTTCAAACCAAATACAAAATAAACTCACCAAAACATCTATTTCTCCGAATGCCTCAATTGTTCTTTCGACAACTGTTTTGCGGTCGTTCGCGACGGTTATGTCACCCGGGATAAAAATTACCTAAAAGCAAATAGTATGGTCGTTTGTGTGAGTATAGTTGTTAAACAATCTGGGTGAACACCATTTTTTTATTAAGGAAATATCCGCTAAGAAAAAATGAAGTCCCAAATAAACAAGAAAACTTAACTTTTTTTTCTGATCAAATTTACCGAAGTATGAATTTGTAACAAACAAGACTAGGTCTGTACAATAATTCATCGTTTGCACAACTCAAATATTAATCCAAAAGTTTTAAAATTTGTATTCGTTTACTATTATATAAACTAACACCAATAACAACCAGATTCCCTTTCCATTGCATTGCCATAGTCTTTTCAATATGTATCTATATGTTAGATACTAATCAGTATTGGCGAATACTATGCATATTTTGAACTGTTAAGGGCTTGACAGAATAAAGCTGGTGCAATTTAATCTTGCATAGCTGCAAACAGGTTTTCATGTACATGTGTATATCATTGCACTTTTCTTCGCGAGAGTCATACACGATCAAAAGGTGAATATGTTAAACAACCAAAAGAGCATGATAGGCAAGCAGTATTCATAGTCTGCAATTTCTGTTTTCAATTTAGAGCGAAATGTTAACATTGTCCTTGCACAACATAATATCACATGTGTCCCTTTAAATTGCAACCATGCAATACGATATGCATATCCTAGTCGATATCTAATTTCATGACTCAGTGCAAATACATTCAATCACGATACAAACGTGTTGCAAAATTACTTCTATGATACAAAGATAAGTGAGAATCGAATGATATATGAAATATTACATACACACTACTCATTTAAAGTGTAAGCTTAGCCCGTATATCTAAACATCTATTTTCTGAAGTAAAAAAGCTCTGTTGCGTAGAAAATGGGTTGTACCCAATACAATTTTTTTTGTAAATAAAATATGCAATTATTGATTATATTGATTTGTTAGATTTTTGTTGTATCTACGAACCACTTATTTCTGAAGGAGATTCACATGTGCATACATCCGTAGACCCTTAAGGTATTTTTGTGTACCCTCCACTTACACTGTCCTCCTTACACCCTTTCTCCTTGCACGCCTCGGCGACCTTCTGGAGGTTGTCGGCGCTCCTTCCGGTCAGCGATAGGCGGCACCCCAGCCCGGCCAAATGTAAGGCCACACCCTCTCCGATTCCACTGCTCGCCCCTGTTTTTGTAGAACATATTTACCGAGTGTATCATGAATGTAGCCTCTACAAGACGTGTTAGTACCCTATATTTTGCGATTAAAAATTGTTTGACATAGACAATTACAAATATATCTCTATTTGCCTTTAGAAATGTTAAATACTAGTATAAGCTATTTTTTTTATTTAATGTTTACTGTGTTAGTAACGACACTTTCGAAAGTCTCGATACTAAGTCAGATCTGGAATTTGTGTTTGAAATAATTATTCCTATTATATGAGGATGTAATAAATACAAATATAAGTAAAATCATGCATAACGCATCTGTTGTATTCAATTATAAACTCAGTTTTTGTCAATCTTTTCAAATTGATGCTTCAGTTTTGACAACTAGTATAGATCTCGTGTGTACGCACGTCTTATGTAACTGCCTTTGTTTTTAATTGTCAGTTTAACCTCCGAAGCTATGGTACGTATTTCCACGAGGATACTAATATGTGTATATAGTATGTGGTATATTGTCGTAAGATAATGATCTAAGTATATTTAAATATAATGATGTCCTGCGATCGTTAAATTAATCGTTAGATAAGCTCTATTTTACGTAGCAAAACTACTTTAAGGTGTATTTTGTTTAAGATTGCAAATAAATTGTAAGTTGTAAATAAACACTGCACAATTCAACAAATGACAACTCTTGGCCAATGGGAGATAACTGTGCTCTGTACTTGCCACATACATTCCACATAATACTATGCAAGACGCAAAATTATACTTAAACAAAACAAGGCATGGATATACGTCATTCATGAACAAAGTTTAAGAAGTAGTATTCCAAAAATACATCAATTGACATCACTCACCAGTAATTAAAACAACTTTTCCCTGCAAAGAATTCATCTCGTATAATTCCTAATGTCCTAAATTATAACCCGTTTATTGTGAAACGCGATACCGTGTGTTAAAGCCTTACACTAAAATAGGTATCAGTACATCGATAACAAGGTTAAATTGAAGATAACGTATCTACTCTGAACACTCGCAAATGAATAAAGGGTGAATTCATAACTTAAGCGTGTACAATCCTTACCGTGTATTCGATTGGATTTACTGTTGTAAACAGAACTACTCGTTCTAGTATTCTGCGGTACAATTTAATTTATTAATTTAAACGATCGTCTCGTAAATCGACGCGGTGTTTATTGACGATAACAGTTTGAACAGTGTTTGTTTTGAACAAAACTGTTTGTAGCGTATGTGTTTTGTTTAAATCTATTTATTTTTGCATCGAAAGCCTTTGGCTTTTTTGAAACGCTATCGAGTCCGTTTCCTGGTACTAGAACCTGCCTTTGGGGGAAATCTAAATAAATCTCCCAATGCGGGATCGAACCCGTGACATCCCGATCGCTAGGCGGACACTATATCCAATACGCCACGGCGATCTAAAAGCATCTGAGTTACTTGGTGTCTTTGAGAGAGATCCAAAGAACGCTCTAGCAGTGGGGATCCAACCGTGACCTCCCGATCGCTAGGCGGACACTTTATCCAATACGCCACGGCGATCTTATATCGCCTACACCGCGTATGCATTTTGAATGAATGCAGCAATAACAAAGTTACACTAGAATATACAGAAAACGTACACAGCTACCCTCCGCACTAGCCGATGAATTATGGGTGAATTTATAACATAAGTGCTTACAATACTAACAGTATATGCTATTGAATTATATTTTGAACAAATGAAAATACGCTCCTGTATTTAGTGATACAACTCAATGTATGCTCGTAAAACGATCGTCTCGTTTATCGACGCGGTGCATTTGGACGACTCCAGTTTTAACAGGGTTTGTTTTGAACAAATGCGTCTACTTTATGTAATAATTCAGGGATGTTTGAAGGCCACGACCACAAACTGTTTGCAGTGTATGTGTTTAACAAACGTATGTATGTTTACCTGAGGTCGGTATACTGACGCCTTTAATATAATTCGTATGCCACTATGATAAGTGAAATTGTGTAAGGCTTGTTCAATGTCTTTCTATGGTAATCTATCTTTACTTTACTATACCGTAGTAAAGCGCTGGCCTCAACCAAAATCTACGGTTATATCGGTTTAACACAGTATAGCGAGATAGCGTTACGTTAAATAGGTATAATTTAAACAAGTTTACAATTAATGTCCGCCCTTGCAGGACATTGTAATGGTGTTGTGTATATTACTTAAGCTTACCTTGTTGAGTTTATTTATCTTTTCTTGCCATAGCTTTATATCTTATAGTTTTGTTATAAATCGCGCATAAAATGTGTATGTTGGCATGTAACTGTCAAAATAACACTCCAAACAAAACGAATATATTTATATATAGATCTCTTTGTTATAATTATATATTATTTCCCTTGTTATTAACTGTGTACGTTTTTATAATTTGTAAAAAATCAAATGGTAAAACTAAACGAAAATTGTGTCATTAAAAGGATATTCGAATAAGTTCTTTTAAACTTGTGTGGCCAAATTGTATATGAAAACAACTCAATTTAAGGTAAACTTCAAATTTGATTAGTTACCACAGACAAAACTGTCATGCACAGCAGTTTACACGTGGTAACCGTATATGACTTGGGTCAAATAAGCATGTATACATCCATCACACTTTCGATCACAAGCTTAATATAGACAAAAAAACGAGTGTCGGAAAAGTCGTCATGATTTATAAGAAGCACAAAGGACGGCGTGGAAAATATACCTATATTAGATGTAAACGTTGTAAAAAAGTGGATGCTTAAAAATCACATTGCTTTCCATATTGTCTAGCATTGCCTAGTATATTTGTTATTCCTTCCACAGAGTTGTTAAATGCTTCAATTTCATTTTTTACATTTTGGATTTTCTATAAATTATAATTAATAATTTAAATTTCTCTCATGGTTACAATAAAAGTCTATAAACAATCCTTAAAAATTTCAGAATTATAAAGAATATAGTTTGTACATATAATCTTAATTGTCATATAACGGTACATTTATGTTCTGATTTGTAAAGAAGAGAACACGATGTTTATTGGCCGATAAAGATGCTTAAAATAATGCGAACATTATAACATGGCTGATTATTTATAAATGATCTGATTTACACATATTTTTTATAATAAAATAGGATCTATATTATTTTTGCTGTATACAGGTTCGGAACTGTTAATAGCGTTGTTTATGTAAAGTATTACCAGGTTAAGTTTGAGATATGGATCAAGTATAATATCTCTTTATACACAATTATTATAATACTCTAATTATGTAACTGTGAGCACTTGTCTACTTTTAAATACTGTAATTTGTGAAATGTGACTTGCATACTTTAGCCGTTTATTGATTATTTTAATTCGTATACATGTATAACTATTTATTCAAAACAAATAATTAAAATAGCTGACACATTTTTTATCAATCCCATCGGTCTTTTTGCTGCTTTCATTTTTCCAATAGATTAAACACTAGTTATAAAACGTATGCTTTATCTTTGACTGTGATTTGTTCTAGCTTTTGACATAGCGCCAGAAGCTCATAGTTTGTGATATTTAATTAAATAGTAGAGAATCCTCAGTACGTTTATTAGCGGCTAAGTAAATGCGCATAATCAAATAATTGTATGGCTCACATCGCTATTGCTTACCATCAAGATCGGAATGGATTTGTTAAATGGGACAAGCACGACTTATGATATTGCTCATGACAAGGTCCTAGAGGCGCCGTTGCCCGAGTGGCCCCTAAGGGTTTTGTGCACGGTCTAACAGCTTACATCTCCCAAGCTAAGCTTCTTTGACTTCCGGGAAACTTCCTCGTAGCGCTGGTGCATAGACGAAAAAACTCGCCGACAGCGACTGACTGGGTGGTGTTCTATCTCGCAGTCTGTGACGTTTGCTCGTTGTTAGTGTGCGGACCGTCATATATGCTTTCGATGACGAAGCTTTGGAATTACTTCCTGCCATCAAGTGTTTGGATTTTTCACTTTATAATTCTGCAAATATGCTTTACAGCCTCGATTTCTTTGATCACTGTTTCTGTCGTCCGTTGGTCCGTAAGAATCACCAATCGGGAACCGATTTCAGCAAGGATAGCTAAATTATTCGGAGCATTTGTGATATTTTGTTCAATCTTTTGTTCAATCAGCCCCGGGTCGTCTTTAATAATTCTGAACAAAAACACTCCACCTGGATTTTGTTTCTATGACAAACAAAAGGCTCAGTCTCAAACAATAGTGTTTACCTGCTAATTATACTGATATCAAACGCGATATCGTGCGTATGTTATCTGCACATCATCATAAGATCCGCAATTAAGCACGTGTTGCGCCAACGGACTTGGGCAACATGAACGACGCTTTTGTTTGAACGCGACGGGCTATCATCAAAGCTACACTATGCTTGGCACTGGTTTCCGTGGTGGTTTCGTTCTCTACAGCGGTTCCTCTCACCGTGGTAAAAATTCAAAACTATATATAGATACGATTTCAAAACAAATAGTATGGAACATTTCGCGTATACAATGTAACAATCAAATGTTCTTTTTTTAAAGAATGGCATAACAGAGGTAAACAATGTGTAAAGCATATTTACGATTATCGGAATAAAAGATTGTATTCATTTGAAAAAAACTCCAAGAATTATATGATATTAACACAAAGTATGTTTTAATTTTTTACTCACTCGTAAAGAGCATCCCATTAGAATGAAAACACTCTCTTTCACTCGGACATATCATATACAACACTGGACTACTCTGTTGATCATATAACAGTTAAGAATTAAATATGCAAAATTGTTTAAACACGTCTTCTTAACGCTAATAAACCTACACAAAGTACATGTGTAACAAAGTGGAAAGAATTACTTAACATAAACACAATCGACAACATCCAACTTTTCTGCCAAATCCCATTACTCACTGTAGATACTAAACTCAGAACTTTCCAGTATAAAAACATCACACACATTATACCAAATAATTCATATATGTTAAACTGTAAACTTGTAGAGCCGAACGTGTGCGACTTCTTTTCGGCTTGTACCGATTCTACAAAATACATGTCTTGGGAATGCAATAAAGTTAAACATTTATGGTCGGACGTTACAATCATGATACAAAACAAATTTGGTTTGTGAACATACATGTAACACGCACCTTGCCTTTACAATAATTTCTCTTTGCAATCTAAAGTGCACGCAAGTGCATAAAAATAATGCCATGAATTGTATCATTCTTTAAGCAAAATACTTTTATCTTTAAATGTTAATGCAAAAGCATCGTCCCTTTATTCCCACAATATATGAGCTACTTAACCGATAGGCTAAATATAGAGGAAACAAAATCACACTTAAAACACACACATGAATTGTTAAGTCAACGACGCAGCACATTTTTAGAATTTTACAGCCGTATGAACAAGCCAATCTATTCTAAATATACAACGTTCCAGAAACTCAACTGAATCTAGACTATCTTCCTCTTTCTTCTTCTCACAACATTATACAATGAAAACATTTTTTTTTTTTCAGTTACATTTGTTAGAGCGAAAATTATCTAACCTTTATGTTTGTTTTTATGACTGTAAAATGTTTGATTTCGGCAATAACATGTTATGAAAAAAAAATCGTATCGCCTCAAACCACAACGTCGGCCTCACTATGAACAGCTTTATTTTTGTCCTCTCTCGCTTGTATTTCATCAACAACTTTGCCAATCCTCTCATTTATTTGTGGATGGGCAGTCGCTTAAGGCATCGCGTTCGTAGTTTGTTTCAAAGATCGGGAAGAAACACAGTATCTTCAATCACCGCAAATTAGTGCATATTTTAGTGAGGACTGAAGATAATCAACAGAAGTAAACATACATATTTTGTATGAAAAACAGGTAATGGGGACATGACCGATATAAATATAATAATGTATGTAATTAATCAGAAGAATTAAAATATACATTATATTTTGTTTGTAAACATACTCATATTGTGTATTTATTAACATTAGCACGTTATTAACAAAAAGAAACGTTGTGCAGATATTGGCACATTTGTAAAGTATCAATAATATAAACGTATTTCGATCAACGATTTTGGATAAATATCACGATACCCTTGAGTTTGATAAGCGAATACAAACTGTCAAAAGCAATGTGACCTATATTATTTCTATGTGGAACAATTATGGGATGAACAATATTTAAAAAAAAAAAATATTAAAAGCATAAAGAACAGATTTTTAGTCGCAAAAAAGTTTGAGCCTTACTCCTCAGTAGTTGGTTATCGTCGGCCAGTGTTATGCCACCATTCACTTAATAATCATTTCGGTGTACATTCATGAATAAGTATGGATTTTGATGCATTTTAGTATATTTAATTGAAATGCCCTACGAAGAATCGCGCGATAAATGTGTTTTAAAATGTTCAAACACATTTGTCCCCATAGTGTAAACTGCCCATAAGCATTCAACGATGGATTGGGTGACAACATTCTATTGATTTCTTACCGGTTAAGCATATCTCTTTACATTTTAGGACTTCCAATTCTATCATCTGTACACAAAAATATTGAAAACTAAAAAGCAACATAAGGAACGCACTGTTTGAGATTTATGACGTGCATTCAGTTCATGCTATAAAATACACTAAATGGTTAAATGACTTACAAAACACTACAAGGAACAAAACTAAACTGTAAAATTGATAAAATAAATCGTAATAAGCACATGTATAAGCGGATAATTAATTTATAATTTAAATGTACATCTCGCTGAAAAAGAGTTAGCTCTTAATATGGTTTCCCTTTGATTGCGGTAATATTGAGTGAGAGCGGCGTACTTCTCTCGATTTCTTAAAGGTGCATATTTAATATCAATATATAAAACGAACTTATTGTATGTATTTTACTGTCATTTTTGTCTTTTTTCATTCGCGAATGGTTAAACGAATTTCTCTTTCGATAATGTTTCTGGAGCTCTATCATTCCTTAACTTAATTGACAAAAAATGCTTTCTTGTGCTATGTAAGTTGAATTGATCTTTATGTCGATGAATTACCTAACTGTGTGATGTCTACCGCAAACGTAAAAGGAACCAAAATCAGATTATTGACAGCTCTTTAAGTTACTGAAGTTAATAAGATTTGGTATCTTGTTTTGATATTGACCAAAGTATCGCAGTTTCACGCACATACTCGGAACCGTTTGCTTTATCGGAAATGTACGAAATAATGGCATATTTGACGAAGTACAGTACAAATCAACACGTTTAATTGCTGAGGGGGTTTAAACTGGCATTTACTGTATTTATTAACAACACTATACTATATTTATTTAGAAGAGTCTGAAATTATGATAATAGCAAACAAAAAGGTTTTCCTACCACGGGAATCGAACCCGGGACCTCTGGATGCAAAAGCGTATGCTTTACATCTACGCTACTGAGGCAATTGATTATAAACGGTGCGTTTTAGATTTGGTTTCTTGTTTAAATTGTGGTCCAATTATAGTAGTTTAACGCACATACTCGGCACCCGTTTTGGGTATCGGAAATGTACGAAATAACACCATAGTAGACGAAGTCAAGTACATGTTTCAAACCTTTAAACAAAAAAACAAGTTCGATTGCTCAGAGTTTGTGAACGCTTCATTAGTCTCAACTTCCTAGTGTATTTCAGCGTGAATTGGTTAACAGAGCGCATAACGCCCAGCGGTAGAATGTGAATACAAAGCTCTGTAGATAGTGACGCCATTGATTTACGAATTATGTGCACAAGCTGTTGACAGGTTTATTAAAAAAAATATTCAATTTCGGTGTTGAGTTCCGGAATACAAAATGTCGGCTGGGAGTGTATGGACGAAAACAGTGAAGGAGTAAATTTCGTCTCAAAACAAAATGTGCATGGTGAAGAGTATGTAAACTGTTCATTGGTCTCACCTTTCTGGTTTGTAAAAACGTTTATTTGACAGCTAAAGCATGCGGTAGTTTATGAGTGCACTTTTTATGTGTCCTTGATTTACGCAGTAAACAAGTTGTTCACTGGTTTATTTTAAAAAAATACCGGATTTGGTGTTGAGTTTTAGAATACAAAATGTCGGATGCTGAGATGGAGCGAAGAATTGTACTTCTTGGCAAAACGGGAAACGGCAAAAGTGCCACGGGGAATACACTTTTAGGTCGTGACGATTTCAAGTCCACCCTTAGTGCGAATGGAGTAACGTCATACTTGTGTCGAAGTATCTGTTGGAAAAATGTGGGCAAGAATTCATTCGAGTTTGATATCGTTGACACACCGGGACTGTTTGACTATGGAGTCATTGCGGAAACAGCGTTGAAGATTCTCCAGGTCTCGGCGCTGGAACCCCATGTGTTTGTGTTGGTGATCAAAGCTGACCGATTCACCGATGAAGAAAAGTTCATGGCGGATATGTTGAGGATTATATTCGGCGAAAATGTTTTCGACAACACTATAATCGTGGTAACGAATGGTGGGAGATTTGATAACGACAAGCATTTTGCACAATTCTGGAATGAATCGGAGTACCTAAAAAAACTGGTGGAATTATGCGGAGGGCGAATAATACGGATTGAAAACACAACAAAACAATTCGATTTTGAGAAATTCTCACTTTTCATAGAACAGATGACCGAAGAAGGGAAAACAGTCTACAAACACAAAAACAGAGAAATTCACGAAGCCGTCTTGCAAGACCTGCTTCAGAATCAACAAGAGGACATAGACATTGCATCGCAAATCCGTGAAATGAGTGCAGAACTAGGACGGCGTTTGCCTTACTGGAACGTTCCATTGATTGCCGGTGCGGCAGGGGGAGTTCTACTTTTAGGGACGGTTGGCGGCATCGCGGTCGGCGGTGGGGTCTTGGCGGCTGCCGCAGCGTCTGCCGGGCATATGGCGGTGGTCGGAGGAGTGGCAGTGGCTCACGGAGTGGCTCATATAGGCACTGGATTGATTGCATTGGGAGGAACTATCACGCCGTTTGTGTTACGCAAATTCTGGAAGTGACAATGAAAACAAAACTTTACTGGCATAATAATGTGCGGTTCCTTTACGTTAGGAAATGGCTTTTAGCTCAGTACATTGCACGTTCTTGCTAAAGCGGCGGCAAGATATTGCTAACACTTGTGCAAGAAATTGCTAACACTTGTGCAAGACATTGCTAACACTTGTGCAAGACATTGCTAAAACTGCTGCAATAAATTGCTTAAACTGCTGCAAGTGATTGCTAAAACTGCTGCAATAAATTGCTTAAACTGCTGCAAGTGATTGCTTAAACTGCTGCAATAAACTGCTTAAACTGCTGCAAGTGATTGCTAAAACTGCTGCAAGTAATTGCTACAAATGTTGTTAGGCTTTTGGTAGTTGGAAATAGTTGCTCTATTTCTTGTACTCCGTGCGTGCTACACATTGAACTATGTTTCTTGTGTGTAAAGTGTATGGATTATACCTTGGGTTAACATACATGGGTATGTCTGTTGATGCAAATCCTAAAAGTGCTGCAATAAATTGCCAAAGCTGCTGCAAGACATTGATAAAACTGCTTTAAGAAATTGCTAAAATTTCTGGCCGGCTTTTAGTTTACAATATAGTGGATCAATTTCTTGTACTTCACATGTTCTACGCAGTGCACTGTGTTGCTTGTGGGTAAAATGTTGGGATTATACCCTAGCTTTATTATTATTAACATTGAGTTTACATGCATGGAGATTTCTGTTGATGACACATTGGTGTAATTTTGTGAAGGGGTCGCTTGTTAACAAAGACATATGATCAATTTTGTAAAAAAATATTTTAACGTTAACCAATATACATTCAGTGATGATGAACATACCTACACAAAGACAAACGCGGAAAACAAAATTATTTGTATTCAATGTCTGAATCAAAGTAAAATGTTTTCGAAATAAAATGTAATTAATAAATTTAATTGCAATTAAACGACAGGTTGTATATGAAAACAATAATAAATTTAATATATTGTTGAAAAATAAAACCCAAATTATTTTGTAGCGATGTAAGCTGTCCAATTATTTGATTATGCGCCATTAACCTTGCACCAAATAAACGTACGGAGGATACTATACTAGTAAAAGGAGTATCTCACTCTATGAGCTTCTGGCACTTTATCATAAGCGAGAACGATTCACCGTCAAATATAAAGCATGATTTCTACCAATAGTGTCTCATCTATTTAATACAAATAAATAGCAGCAAAATGACTATTGTGATTGGTCAAGCATGCGTCACTTTGTTTTATTGGCGGTGTTCTAACACACTACTCACCGATCTCCGGATAAACAAATATCACAGTTGTCCTGGTTATACCTCACATAAACTAGACATTAACAGTTCCGAACCTGAATACAGCATACAATAATATAGTTCTCAGTTTATAATGAAAATGTATGTGTGACTCCGATCATAGTTAGGTTTACCCTAATTTGAGTTTTTATATAGAAGATTTGGTCGCAAAAGCTTGTAAAGACTTGTTTGCAGATGCTCTAAAATACAAAAATTTCGTTTTGTTTTTCCATTAGGGTTTTCAGAAATTATACAAATTGGCACACTTTATAAAAAGGAAAATAATATATATATAAACAAGATGTGTTTGTGAAACACTATGTCCCCTATTGCGATTTTGACTCGTATATTTGACCTTCGACCTTGAAGGAAGGCCTTGACATTGACCTTTCACCACTCAAAATGTGCAGGTCCATGAGATACACATGCATGCCAAATACCAAGTTGCTATGTTGAATATGGCAGAAGTTATGGCCAAAATGAGCGATTTTGACCCAAATAATTGAACTTTGACCTTGAAGGATGACCATGACCTTGACCTTTCAGCACTCAAAATGTGCAGCTCCATAAGATACACATGCATGCCAAGTATCAAGTTGGTATGTCGAATATTGGAAAAGTTATGGCCAAAATGAGCGATTTTGACCCATATAATTGACCTCTGACCTTGAAGGATGACCTTGACCTTGACTTTTCAGCACTCAAAATGTGCAGCTTTATGAGATACACATGCTTGCCAAATATCAAGTTGCTATGTTGAATATTGCAAAAGTTATGGCCAATTTTAAAGTTGGCGCAAACCAACAGACCAACCGACAGACAGGGCAAAAACAATATGTCCCCCAGTATATACTGGGGGACATAAAAAGAAATATATGGGAGTTATTATATGAAAATTAAAAAAAATAAAAAAAATAATCTGTCTTTTTTGCAAATACGTGCATAACTAGAATTGCTTTAATAGATGCAATACAGGACTATAACCTGAATGGGCTTGTGATAAAAGAGTTAATTGACTTTATATATTGATACTTCAACTAATAAAAGCAGCCTTGACGTACGTGATAAACTGCTAATAATACCGCCAACATTAACAGAAGAAACGACCGTCTATAACCGTGCAAGATATATATGAATAGGAATTGGGCGATGCTTAAATATTCGTTAAGACTGCCAAATACTTTTATGCTATATAAAAACGTCCAACCACAAAAAGTGTCATACGAAGGTTTATTACAAAAGGAAAACCCTAAATCAAGTACAATTGGTTAAAATACAAACATTCTGCAACTTTTTAGCATCTAAAATCGTTTCACAATGTCATCTTGTTTCGTTTAACTGATTATCTCGAGTAAGGATCGGATTCATTCGGTTTGGGTTAATTTGCATAATTTAAGCGCACTTGCCTGTACTTTTTATAAGGTCCCCGCGCTATTTTAATAGATAACGGGCAACTTCAAAATCATGGGAAAACCCCATGCATTCATTGACGCAGTTCCATTCGGTTATGTATTGCCCCACATACGCTTCGCTGGACTACAAATCCGAGGATCTTTTAGTTAGATAACTTAACAGTCCACATAACTTTAATGGGGATTTGTATTATTCTTACGACCATTGGCGCTTAGCCCTGATTCAAAACAGGCAGTCGACAGTTAAAAGTATGGGACTTTAAATATTTGTGTAGTCCAGCGAAGTGTGACTGCCCAAGGAGTGCACAGTGTCACACATCATAGTGGCAAACGAATTATAATAACGGTTTCAGTACAAATACGTCAGGTAAACATGCATGCGTTTATTAAACATTTACACGGCAAACAGTATGTGGTAGTTGCCTTTAAACATCATTTCAGGTTTACATAAAGCAGACGAATTTGTTCAAAACAAACCCTGTTAAAACTGGCTTTGTCAATATGCACCGCGTCGATACACGAGACGATCGTTTACATGAAACCATTGCCTTGTACCAATGCATACTAGAACGTGATTTTTTTTTTTTACAATATTATATGCAATGCATACACTGTTACCATTTCACAAACTTATGTTATAAATCCACCCTTTATATGTTTGTGTTAAACGTAGCTACGTTATCTGTAGTTAAACCTTGTTATCGGTTCATACCTAGTTTATAGTTAGACTTCAAACCTTTGCATGCTGGGAAATTTGTCGTCTGCTAAAATGTTTTCTGCTAAATTTCTAAAATTAGCATTTTCTTCGATTTTTTTTCAAAGAATGCTATCAGAATAACAAACAGTTTGGATCCTGATGAGACGCCACGTTCTGTGGCGTCTCATCTGGATCCATTTTTTTTGCAAAAGCCTTCAAAATCCGGTTCCAGCGCTTAAAGTGTTAAAACAATATATCGAGTTTCATAATAAACGGGTTATAATTGAGGACACATATACGAGATGGCGTCTTTGCAGGGAAAAGTTGTTTTAATTACTGGTGAGTGATGTAAATTGATTTACTTTTGGACAAATACTGTTGTTTGCTCATTAATTACTTTTATCCATTCCTTGTTTTGTTTTAGTATAAGTTTGCGTCGTGCATAGTGAATGTGGAATGTATCTTTTAAATATACTGCACAGTTCTCTTCCCTGGATCAATGGTTGCAATATCATAGAAAGCGTGCGGGATTTAGTAATAACTTACAACGGATTAACAATCTTTCATAAAAAACATAGATGGTCTTACGACTATATACTACATACCGGTATTAGTGTTATCATGGAAATACGTACCATAGATTCGAAAGATTGAACAGACAATGAAAAACAAAGGCAGTTACCTAAGACATGCGTACAAAAGGAGATCTAGATTAGTTGTCGAAAGTAAAGTTGAAAAATATTATAAAAAGTAATTTTCAAATCGGATACAATCACTGAAGATACAGTATGCATGAGTTTACTTAAATTTGTTATTTAGACCTATTACATCCACGTGTTCAAGGAATAATTCATTCAAACACAAATTTCAAGTCTGACTTACTATCAGGGCTATTTCAGGTGACGTTACTCGAACAGTAAGCATTAATATAATGCACATTAGGTAATTCTATTGTTGAAAATGTCTTAAGGCAATCGCACGTCACGTTATTGATTTGGAGATATGATTTTAATTATTAGGTTCGGTAGGTCGGAAAAATTGTTATGTTCGTTATTATTTTGCTTACGATAACAGGCTGTAATACTAATACAAATATTGAATCTTATTCAGAAATCTTCCACGTCTCTATTTAACATTATTTCAAAGTGTTCTTCTTGTTTATGTTCATGTTAAGTTAATTGAGCGAATCGGAAAAGCAAACATCGCAAACTTACCATTTAATTAAGAGAATATTGTCAAATTTAGCACAAATGATCGAAATCTCAACCTAAACCGGGCACTAAATACCCCAAGGTAGTCCTCCAAACCGGAAGTCTCGCACTATTCCCGGCAACTCAAATTACAAATGTTGAAGAGGCGATCAAGCCATATGGGGCACTTAATAAATTATTTCTACAAAAACGATGTAGGAGCGAGCAGTGGAATCGGTCAGGGTGTGGCCTTTCATCTGGCCGGACTGGGGTGCCGCCTGTCGCTGACCGGAAGGAGCGCCCAGAAACTCCAGCGGATCGCCGAGGCGTGTAAGGAGAAAGGGTGTAGAGGACTGTGTAAGTGTAGGTTTAACAAAAACACCCTTTTAGATAAGTATGCGGGAGTATGCATTTACATGTGAACCTCGGTCGGAATAAGTAGTTCATAGATCCAAAATAAAATTGAATAGATAAATATCATTTTTAATTGCATATTTTATTAACAAATGTATTGTGTTTAGTTTAACACAGTTTCTTAGAAACAGAGCGTTTTTCATTACAACATTTTTTTGTAGGAAACGGTGCTTTTTAAATCAGCCGCAAAAAATTGCAGTCAGCGCATGTGGGGATATACGGGTTCAGCTGAAACGTATTAATACTATGTTTATGTATGTCATGATGCATATTTCATTCGATGTTCACTGATCTTTGTATCTTAGTTGTTATTGCACCGCGTTTGCATCGCGATTGCATATAGTTTCACTAAGCGATGGAATTGGATATCGACCAGGATATGCATTATCTGATAATATGGTCGCAATTTAAAGGGACACATGTCATACTATATAGTGCAAGGATAATGTTAACATTTTATAAAACATTGGAAACAGAAGTTGCAGACTATGAACACTGCTCGCCTGTTATGCTCTTTTGTTTGTTAAACACACTTATTTAAGGATTGTTTATGCCACTCTTGAAGACAAATGCTAATGTATTTACTTGTTCTGGTGAAATAGCTTTGTAATATTAAATTGCAATGGTTTTATTCCGTCCAGACCATAACACTTATACAGTTGTATATTATAAGACAATTCTGTCGTATTTCCACCAAAAATGAAGCTTTCCCTTAAACAGACTACTTCAATATTAAAGCTTTCTCCTAAAGTATTTGTTCTTTGTGTAAGGGTTAAAGAATAAGGCATACATATAATTATTTCAACTAAAGGTTAAATACTGGAGTAGATGTTCAGACTATGTTTTCTTTATTTGACCTTGTCTTGTTTGTTACATATCCCGACTGTGATAATTTTGATGTTAAAAGGAATTGAAAACAAGTCAGAGCAAATAAACATTAAATAAAAATTGGCACTTTGCGATTGGGCGACTTCACTGGAATGAATGGAACATTATCAAGTTACAGAATCAGGAGTTACTCTTCCGTTTTCAAAATTAGCCAATGGCTACAAACAAGCAAACTTGGCTAAACAAATTTCCATCTTGCTTCAACTTTTTCTTCATAAAAGCCTGTAACACAGATTAAACGTGAAGAATTGCTTTGTTCTACGGTAAATTTGGCTAACGAAAATGTTGAGCCAGGTGAGCCATGATAATATGACAAAACTATTCTTTCTATTTCTGTTATACCGTGCAGTTGTAGGATAATTTGTTTATTTGAAAACACTTAATAAAACGACTTAAAAATTAAATATTCATTTAGTCATTTATGTTTATCCTCCAGTAAAACAAGGCTGCCATCAAGGATTCATATTTAAAAATTGAGCCTTGTTTTGGTAAAAATGTGCTTTATGCATGTGGGAAAACTGTCCCCACAGGCTTATTGGGGCAGCACTTTCCGCTTTTATGGTATTTTTCATTTAAAGGAAGTCTCTTTTAAGGGAAAGTTTACCAGTAGGCCTAAAGTGTATCCCCTGATTAGCCTGTGCAAACTGCACAAGCTTATATGGGACAACACTTTATGTACATGCATTAAGCACCGTTTTCCCAGAGTGAGGCTCATATTCATAAAGCCATTAATTGAGTTATAATGCTCCAGTAAAAATGGCCGCTATAAAGGATTCATATGTTAAAATCAGTAAAACCTCTTTAAGTATTCACCTGAGGAAGAACTCCTCAAAAGCCACTGGTACCCCTGCAGTCTTAAAGACATCCTGTAGAGAGGCCGTCATCTCCGGCCCCACACCATCACCGGGCTCCAGGATGACCACGTGACGACCGGCAGGCTTGGACACTGGCTCTGTCATCGTCTGCAAACAAGCCCACATAAGTTCAAACCCATTTATTTAAGCTCAATGGCATCGAAAGACTAAGGCTTATTGAAACGCTCTTAAGTCCGTGTTCTGGGTAGAACCAGAACTCAGTGTCTTTGGTGGAGATCTAAAGAATGCTCCCACATTTGGGATCAAACCCATGACCACCTGGTTGCTAGGCTAATACCGTATCTTCTACGCCACTGCAATTTTTTATGGGTATGTTTCAGTGTTATCCTATTTATTTTAGGAAGTCAACATTGTGCTTATGTTATTGCTCCAAATAACCCATTTACGCCTGACATGTTTTCTTAAACGGTGTTACGACATCAACTGTGCATGGACATTAAAGTTTACTGAAACAGAGTAAGTTCTATTACAGAATTAAGTCTAGTTTAAACATATTTGTTTTAGCTTAATTGCATCGAAAGCCTTAGGCTTATTTAAAAACTTTTGAGTCCGCTTCCTTGGTAGAACCAATACTTGTTGTTTTGGGGAGACCTCCAGGTTGCTAGGCAGACACCATATCTACAACGCCCTTGCGACCTCTTTTTCGGAATTTAGACAGCAGTTCATAACCAAAAGCATTTTAATGTAAGATGCTTTATAAGTGTAAAGAATGTAAGTATGAATGTACTCATGTTAATATACATGTATATAGACTAAGTTAAATGTACCAACATTGTTAAAAATGTATTTAAATAAACAAATTCATTGTTGACCAGTAGCCCTTTCTTGCAATGTTATGCTACATGAAGTTCATGAGATCAGAGTTGAGCACAACAGTGTTGTATCTCATTATGAAATATTAAGCAGATACAACAGTTTGGAACTCAACATTTGACATGAGTTAGGCAAATTGCAATGTTTCCTGTTAAAATAACCGGAACCGTAAAATTGCTGGCTTCAAAGAGGTTCAGAAAAGATTGCAGCAACACAATTTGTGTAATTAACAATGCAAAATGTGTCAAGCATATTGGAAACAACATGAAAATGTTTCCACTATATTGGAATGTCAGAAATAAAATACCCGTATGCTGCTTGTTGAGTGAAACTCATTCTTCTAGGCTTGAAAAGCCTGCAAAAAATAGCAACAATATTATATTTTCCTATAATGCTATTTCAAAAATTATGTAACAAATATATCTATGTTCCATAAGGTCAACCAATTTAAAAGTACTTAAACTTATGCACACAACCAACAGCAATAACATAAGAAGTATTTTCAACACTAAGATGATGGGTATATTTTGATAAAATCAGATTTCATGTGTATACAGTTTTAAAATTAAGAGGTGAAATGTAAACATTGCTGTAATTAAAATGTTATGACATATCTGGTTTACGTGAACATACGTCGCAAATCCTACTGCACGAATTTAGGTATAAATGCCAGAGGTAAAAATGCCATATGTAAAAATGTCACAGGTAAAAATACCAGAGGTAAAAATGCCATAGGTAAAAATGCCAGAGGTAAAAATGCCAGACGTAAAATGGTAAAAATGCTGTAGGTAAAATTGCCAGAGGTACAAATGCCAGATGTTATATAGTGAAATAGAGTTTTGAGCAATTTGAAAGAATAACATTATATGGTTATGTTACTGATGCCATTTTTTCTAATGAAATTTTATATTTATTATAATTGTCTCACTTATAAATTAAGACTGTTATTTTGTTGTTTTGTACTTTATGCGTCCTGTTTAGTGGTTGAGATGTTTATGTCTTTGATGAATCAGACAATAAAGAAAACTTGTTAATTGCCTTGAAAAACTATTCCAACCTATATTGCTAGCTGGAAATTAATACAATTTATAAGGATATTGAGGTGTATGCAAATTAATAAATGTTATTGAATCTATAAGTATCCAATATAAAATATCCTATTGATTATTGCTCAATAGACATAACGAATAAAGTACACAACACAATTTCAATATAAGTTTTTTGGTGAGACAATTATAAAAAAATACAGCATGTTCAATTAGAAACAAGAGATGTGTTTGTCAGAAACACAATGCCCCCTACTGCGCCGCTTTTATTTATTTTTTTATTTTTGACCTTTGACCTTGAAGGATGAACTTAACCTTTCACCACTCAAAATGTGCAGCTTCATGAGATACACATGCATGCCAAATATCAAATTGCTATGATCACTATTGCATCAGTTATGACCAATTTTCGAAACCTAAACGCAAGTGTGACGGAATTCCAGAAGGACAGTCAGACAGACGGACAGACAGACGGACAGTGCGAACACTATATGCCACCCTAACGGGGGCATAAACATGTTATTTGAAGCATAAGCATATACATGTAATGTTATTCCTCCAATTTGCTCAAAACTCTATTTTACTATATAAAATCTGGCATTTTTATATATGGCATTTTTACCACTTTACACCTGGCATTTTTACCTACGGTCATTTTTACCTCTGTCATTTTTACCTCTGGCATTTTTACCGCACACCTACAGCACACCATGGTTACAATGAATCCATTAATTTCCTACATGTCTCTTGAAGATAATCAAGTTGGTCGTATAGAAACCCATGAGTAACACATGTCAAAACTGTTACTAAATAATCACATGCGAGATTTTGAAAAAATAAATGTGTTTGCACTCAGGCTACGCCACTAACTTTGTATTGATCTTGATCTTCGTTCCATTAATTTTAGTTATTAGTGCAAAACATGAAATAGTGTCATGTAACCTTCAATGTCAAATCTTCAATCGTCTTCTTAACTTAGAATATTTTCATATTAACAAGGATAAATCATTACACAAACATATATTCAGTGATATTTTAAGACAAACATCATTGTTTTCTAACAAAGGTCGTAACTTAACTGCATTTTGTTTTAGTTAACATGCACTTTTTGAATGTAGACTTTTCTTTATGCTTTACGTAATAAATCTAGTTTACAACATGTATTGGCATTTGCAATGTTAAGCTCACCTAAGCATAGTTCTCATGGTGAGCTTTTAGGATACCGTGTGCGTACTTGCGTCCGTCCATCAGTTAACTGTTTCTTCCAACGACTTCTCCTCCTGAACCGATTAGCATATTTTTCGAAACCTCACAAGAATGATCCGTGGATGATTATCTTTCTTTTCTTTTTTCAAATCGTTCCGGTCCGCTGGAAATAAAGGTCCATGGAGCTTAAGATATATTAAAGAAATGATAACTTAAAAAATATTCTTCTCTTAAATTCACTTGTCAATGGTTTAATATTTGGTGTGTAACATTTTCTTGTAGTCTTCTTCTAAGTGTGTTCATATTATGCCCTGGGGTAATTTGCCCCCACCCTGGGGTTTCTTGTTTATCATAATATGTAAATAATGAAAACTTGGAAAATCAATCGCTCTGACACTGCAAGGTCGCGATGTTCGCTTTTTGGAATGTACAGTCGTATGGTGGTCATCTTCCAAGTTTGTTCAAATCATGCCCATTTGGATCAAAACTGATCACGTCCAGGAATCATAAGACGATTTATATAGTAAATACTTTTAAAAATCAATCTATTATCTCTGAAACCATAAGGGTCAGTGTTTCATATTTGGTGTATGATATTGTATGGTGGTCCTCTACCACAAATTATGACCCTAATGTTATGTGCCATGAGCTATATTTTGGTTGCCCCGGAAAATTAGACTTTCGCTTATGTGAAGCCATGTTGTAGGTTACATGCTGATCTAGCTGGGATTAAATTTAGTGCCAGTGAGGTCAAGGTCAATGTTACTAAAATAGAAAAAGGTTCTTGTTTAATTACTTTATACATTTAGAGGCATTTTCAAATTATTGTGTGTGTATGTAGCTAACATTCAGACATTTGTTGATATTGCATTTGGATATTGCATTTGGGGCTATAGAGGAATCAAGCTTACTGTTAATAAAATAGAAAAACAGTTTCTACTGAATAATAAATATAGTTGCTTGGGAAGGTCATTTTCGCTTGTTTTAATTTATAAATGTTCAACATTAAGTTTACGTACACTATATAAGAACTATAAAATTATACACAATGTGACATAATTCACAAAGAAGAATTTACTAATTCAAATACGTATTAGTGGTCATACTAGCGGTTGACTGACACAAGAATGCTATCAAAGTAGACGAATATTAATCTCAAAACCGCTCTCTTTTTAAATTAATAGAGTTAATTTATGCAGTTTTAGTGACATGCGATGCAACACGATATGAAGCATTACATTGACGTACCGCGGTGAAAATAACTGTGGAGTGTGCTTAAATTTTCTTAATTTGAATGTATCAGATGACTAGATTTATAAAAAATATTTTTTCCTCGTTCTTGTTTCTTCAGGTCAGTAATCATTAAAATATAATCAACACCTTTTTCTCATAGCAAATTATTTACTGGTTTGCAGAAATGTTATACTTTGATGTTGCATGTGTGTATAGGTCATGATTAATTACGAATTGTATGAATATGTATTTCAATATGAAATTTAAGTTGGGTATTCAATTTAATAAAGTCCATAGTCATATTCCATTTTATACGCATTTTTTTATTTATGACCATAATTATGAGATTTCTCCTGTGCGAGTAATAGAACTTTGGCCATCATGGATGGTTTTTTATACAGCTCCCTATCATTGATTTGCACGTAAGGTTTGTGTATGTAGTGATCAGGTTACGGACGTACGAAATTGTATCCCTACATCTGACTGTAGGAAATACTATTACCACTAATTGAAATTTATAGTTTTCCGTTATTCCTTTCAACGAAGTTTATGTATCACTTTGCAGTCATTGAAAGTATGTACATTATTGTTTTCCCTTTTTGTTCTTTTTGTAATATATATATTAATGTACCATAGTTATTGTTCTCTGTTCTTATTTGTTTCGAAATTTCATTGAATTTACACACACACACACACANAAATGGAGTTGAAACCCTTGTTACTATTATTATATATAAAAAACTTTTTTTTTTCATTTTCGGTCAAAATACACTATAATATACTATCCCAACACCGTTTCAGCCCCCTGTGGCAAACATTATCATAGGCTCTCAGCTAGGGAGTCTGTTTATATGGACTAGTATAATTTTGTATCATAGGGATCATTAAAGTGATATAAGACGCATCTAACAGTTTATAGGTGTCTATCGCAACCGTTGTTTATTTTTTGTGTTTTCACTTCATATTCACTTATATTTGGTAATGCAGCATCAACAAACTAAAACAATATCCCGGAAAGAGAAAAAATAATGCATTCGAATATCAACCATACTTTCGTTTTGACAACTGACAAGGAAATGATTCGATGTACGATGTGAATCTAAATTAAGTTTTAGTGCAGATTCATTCATACGACATAAAGACACAATTTTGTTTTACAGATCATTTTAACTTCTTGCAACTATATCTATCATACGACACTCGAACACTAACTCCAATCTTAATGAAAATAAAGCTTAGAGGACTGGGTTAGTCATGTAAAATATATATTGTTTATAAACAACTTGTAGCCAGATCAATTGCAGATAATTTGTAAGTTACCACATTTTAACTAACTCTTTTGACCTATTAATTCTTTTTAGCTCAATTCAACAGTGAAAAATGCGTATAATATCACTTTTAAGTACTAAAATTCTATTATACTACATATATATATATATATATATATATATATATATATATTCAAGGGATACAACTGTGAAAATTCCGGCACAACACCATGGTGTAAACAATAGCGAACAATTCACTTCCAAACGCAATAAATACACCAATTAAACTGTATTACAACAGCCAAGACATTTATCTTTCGGAAAATAATATACTTGGCAATAAAGTACAATTACAAGCTTTTCATCGAACTAGGAGAGAAAGTTTCATTCAAAATGCTCAAAAATCCTTACTTAGACACAGACAGGTGTGCACAGCTGAAAACTGAGAATTCTAGAAGTAATTTTCGCATTCCTTTGTTATAAAGCTCTTTTGCTGGTACATATTCCTTGAACTGCTTCAATTTCATAATACAGTAACAATGTTTTTTTGTTTCATTTTGGATATTTTTTTATTTTTTTTTATACCACATTTATACTAGAGTTGCGAC
>VMBQ01011165.1:6154-16553 GCA_007657795.1 Dreissena rostriformis | reverse complement strand
TTGTGTCCGGAGCCATATCTTGGAAGTGCTTTGGCGGATTTCATTGAAACTTGGTATGAGTATATATATGGATAAGACGATGATGCACGCCAAATGGCATTGTACACCATCTGTTAATAACGGAGTTATGGCCCTTTGTATCTTGAAAAAATACTTGTTACTATGGCACTTTTGTGTCCGGAGCCATATCTTGGAAGTGCTTTGGCAGATTTCATTGAAACTTGGTATGAGTATATATATGGATAAGAGGATGATGCACGCCAAATGGCATTGTACACCATCTGTTAATAACGGAGTTATGGCCCTTTGTATCTTGAAAAAATGCTTTTTACTATTGGCACTTTTGTGTCTGGAGCCATATCTTGGAAGTGCTTAGGCGGATTTCATTGAAACTTGGTATGAGTATATATATGGATAAGACGATGATGCACGCCAAATGGCATTGTACAACATCTGTTGATAACGTAGTAATGGCCCTTTGTATCGTAGTATGTTCATCCGTCCGATTTGCACCCATCCTTAAACAAAATATATGTTGCGGGGGATATCAATTCTACGAATTTGCTTGTTTACCTTGTTAACACTCTAGAGGCCACATTTATTTCCAATTTTCATGTAACTTGGTCAGAAGATGTGTCCTAACGAACATTTTTAAAGAAAAAGCTTGTTAGCACTCTAGAAGTCACATTTATAGTCCAATCTCCATGAAACTTGGTCAGAACATTTGTACCAATAATTTTCCATTTACTATAATTTCTTCATTATTTGGGAATGACTGCATCATGTGGATGGCAAAGTATCGGAAGGACTTATATCCTTAACATAACAGTTGTTTATATAGACAGTGTTGTGGACCTAGCATGTACCCTGGACAACACGAAGCATAGATGCCAACTAAGAAACGCCGAAGAAACATCAACGGACGAACTGAGAGATGTTAAGGCAGAAGAGTCAGCAGACGTTGTTACTGAAACTTCAGTTATTCTTCCAGACAGTAAGTTTCTTTACTGTTTTTTTTTTAAATAAAGAACGGTTCAGACATGTCATTCGGACATTCGGACAAACTGCAAAATATTTAAGTTTAAAATTTTAATGATGTCGTATATGATAAATTGTGAGAGAAAATGGTGTGGAACTGCATAATAACAAATTCCGATCATAACCTCTTTACATTTAGCTAATCTGCATCACATCGCGAATGAACCCTCAGCAGATGTACATCTAGATCCTCAGCCAGTCTGCGAAAAACAAAACAAAACTGAAGCAAGCACCTCGTCTGAAATGGTAGATGATGGACAAGGTAAATTCTACTTATAACCATTGCATGTTCTCCGCCACGCGTACGACAGAAATGGTTACTGTGCGAATAAATAATACTAGTACCTGATGAGCTATCTGGTATTGTAACGGTTTGTCACTAATATGAGAAAGTGTGTCAATGCCATTGGTATACGTTTGTATACATGTATTTTGTTTTGTATTTGTTCAAAGTTTCAAACGTGACATTTTAAGGAAAGATTTCATATACAATTCGAAACCCAGTTTTATGTATTTTCAGATTATAACGTAAATATGGGGTGTACTTGTCTATGAAGTGTTTCCTTACTTGTAAATGACTCGTTTAGAAAAATCAGTTTGAAATTGAAAACTAAAGCAAAATTACAAAATATACGCCATCATTAATGTATATATGTTGTTACTTTTAACTATATGAGATCAATTGTTAATGTAAAATAATTCTTTCCCACAATGATCAGTATATCATTCACTTGAAGCCTGTCAGCAGAAGAATACTGATAATTTGAGTATGGCCTCCTAAAGGACGACATGAATTTGATATACGCATTATTTTATATTGTCCATAGTGTTGCTTATTGCATATAGACTAGTGTTATTTTATACAGTTTTAAAAACGTGAATGCGTTGAGTATATATATGGAATTTATCTTGTTTTAGGCACTGACTAAAATGTTCAATGTTTACGACGGATTAGGTTTACATAGTCACTAAATGTTTTGCTTTATGCCATTGCCAAAGCAATGCATAATTGCTGTCCCTAATTTTAAAGTCACATTTTGTTAAATGTTGTTTTTAAGAACACTAATATTATGAAGTAAGTGCCTTTTTCGCTGTACAAAAAAAAAATGCAGGATTTTACCATATACACCTGAATATTTCCTCGTTATAGTAAAACTAACAAAATATAAACTATTCAAACTTTCAATATGCTTTCAGTGTGTACAGGTGACGTTCCATCAGTGAATATGCCTGCGTGTTTGGCAAAGGTTAAAAATACAGGCAGCAGATCTGAGGTTGAACCCGACCCACCTGATGGTAAAAATATAGAGCTTGTTTTTATTTGCGTATGGTGTATCGTATCTCTTGCCATTAATGTAATGATAGCGGTGGTAACACGAATTGTTCTCTTGATTAACTCTCTGAAGTTTAATTATTCCCATACTCGTGCACGATCATTAATTGTCTCCTCGGTTAATATGTGCAATACGCACACAATATATTACGATACATGTATCTCATAACACTATATACATTTGCAAGTATATAGGTTTAGGCCCCTGTTTAATCACTTTTGAAAAGAAAACAAAAAGAGTTTCTTCACACGAAATTTGTACTATGTATGTTTAATTTCAGAAAATGACACGGAGCAAAAGATGGAGACCAAAGAATCGACCGCAAATAAACCGACTGAGGAAATTGGTGCAAACACTGAACCATGTGCTGGTAAATATTTCTATTTATATTATTAATAAAGTGAAAGCTACATGACTATACGGTATAAAATAGTGGCTTGATTCCACTTACCCGACTGACTCTTATTTTTAGTGTCGACCGTAATTTGATTTTCGGTATTCCCGTCTGACTGTTTGAGTTAATATTCGCTGTATTAACTTTAAAGTATAAAGCAATATAGTTTGCTAAGTGGTATGTCTGATGTTTGTCATTGAAAATTCTTATTAAATTGCGAAATAACGTGTGCACAGTCAAATGGTTCAGCGGCAAAACCTGTTTGGACGATCTACCTACACAAATTTGATTTGGTGATGTAAGTGGGAAAAAAACACTTGTGTGCGTAAATGAAACCTTATATTGCATTATCAAGTTAAGCTCACATGACCAAAACGTATTCAACTTGTGCTATTAGGATAGCGTGATGTACGTCGTCCGTCCGCGTGTCACTGCGACTGAAAACTATTTGTTTGAACGACATCTCCTGGACCGCTAAGTAGAATTCGACATTACTCCCAGAACTAATCATTTGGTGATTCTCTATGAAACGTGTTCATACCGGTCTGCTTTGGATATAAATAAGATAACGGGTCGAAAAGAAAACGTTTTTAATGACAACTTACAAAATCCTCTCCGTTTAAGCTTGATACCACAGGTGTTAAATAATTGGTATTTGGCATCATATTGTAGTATTCACAAGCTTTGTTCACATAATATCCTTTAGGTCAAAATAGAATCATATAGGAAACACTTTTACAAATCTTCTCGTTTTAAATAGTCAAGCCCAAAGCTTTCATATTTGGTATGTAGCATCATCTTGAGCTACTCTACACAGTTTTTTTTCAAATCCTATCCCTGGTGTCAAAAGTGGCAAAAGCATAAGGATTTCATATTTGATATGTAGTATCATCGAGATTTAATCTATCAAAATATGCCCATTGGGTCCAATCTGGTATCGTCCTGGGATACCCAGTTGTACATAGACTGATATAGATTAATGTTTCAAAACGTCTTATTATATTAAGCCACTAAGTCCAATGATTTCATATTTGGTATGTAGAATCATCTAGCAGTTTGTTCGTAAAGGTTTGTTCGAATCAAACTCCTGGGGTCAAAAATGACCGATCCCCAGACGTCACCATTCTAACAATAGATCATAATAGTGAAAACATTTTAAAATCTTCTGGTCTGAAACCGCATATCCCATGGCTTTTATATTGGGTATTTAGCATTATTTAAAGGTGCTCTACTAAGTGTGTACACATTATGCCACTGGGTTCAAACTTGGCATCATCCTTGTGGTAGCCACTTTTACTTTGATTGTTAAACAGAACACCTTAAAAACTATTCTTGTTTGACAACACAAAACCCATATTCCATTTGTGCTATGTAGAATAATCTAGGGTCAAAGCTAACCCCATAGGTCACACTTTAATAGTACATTGTAAATAACTTTAAATATCGTCTCGCAACAACAAGGAACTTAACTTTGATATTTCGTATTTAACATAAGAAAGTGGTTCTCTACAATATTTGTTCAAATTATATCTCTGTGGTCAAATGACACCAAACCATCTGTTACATTTGTAATATATACCTTATAAGCAAATTACCTTTTTTTCCAAAAAAAAACAATTCCTTTAATTAAAAAAGTGTGTTTGCCACATAAGATAGTGGTCCCTTACTGTGTTCAAAAATTAAATAAAATTAGCCACACCCGTGTTGTGATGTTCATATTTAACAGAGACTTACATATCAATTAGTTATGACCTTTTTTCAAAGTAGTTTTAACCCAGTCTTATACATTATAACTACTGTGTTTTCGGGTGAGCGTTTAGGAACCCGCATGGTCAACTTGTTTTACAACTTCTAATATTAGTACACATGTATAGCGTTTGTGTAAAAAAGGCACAAATCAAGCATCAAAATACATTAACAGCGTTTAATGATTTGACTGTTGTGTGGAAAGAGAGATAATTCTTACTTCCATGAATCGGCATACTTTAAAAGTGTAAGCAATATTTCGTTCCTATTCTTAATACTAGTATGCAAACGAAGTATTTTTGTACTTCTAAAAAGTACACAATACTTTAAATTCTCAATATTTGCTTAACATGATCGATTAACTTTCATTTCAAATTGTTTGTAGTTTGTTAAATAAAACTGCGATATATTATATGCGTAACATACATGTAACTATGAAAATATTGTGTCTGTTTGTACGTTTAATTGTATTACATAGTCTGAAAATTATTGTTAATGTGAACAAGGCTGTTAGTAAAAGGACCTTTAAATGTGTTTTAACGCTTAGATGCGTTTAAAAAGCAATGCGTGATTCAATGCAATATGCGTATTATATTTTAATGCATCTGGTATAATTACTACTTTAAAATGATTGCATAGTTAATATTATTTTTTTATAATGGTCAGCTCCACAGACTTCAGTAAAAGCAAGAACTGTCAAGATATCTCCTACCGCGGCAAAAGAAACAGATGGGGATTGTGCTGCGTCCGCCGTAAACTGGGTTCCTGAACGTAAGTATAGCCCTACAAGGTCAACCTATATTTAATTTTGATAACTGTTCCCAAACTTTCCAAAGCTGATTAAGGTAGTAACAGACTAATCGTCAAAATCATATTTGGTTGTTTGCATCATAATCCACTATCAATTAAACATAGTTTTTGACAATTTTTTGACGACGTTTTGCAGTGTAATAAAACTTATTTGCATTTTGTCATACCACCTTCTTGGTAAAAAATGGGAAAATGTAAACTTCGCCCATGAAAAGTATGATTATTCATATACAAATGTAATACCAAAATAGTATTTACTTTAACCATCATGTAACAGAAATGCATACAGCTTAAGCATACAAAGGTACGTTATAATAATCTAAGACAGATACATGTCAAATGATATAGTGTTTTGGTACATATCAAGTCTAAACTCGACCTTAATGTTTACTTAGTTTTAAATATTGTGTTACCATCTACATATGTGAAATCAGCAACTATTTTAGATGAGTAATATAAATAAATTCTAAAAATTGTTGGTCATTAAGATAAATTCAGAAAACAGTGTGCAAAAAAGGCAAACATAGAAAACCGAAAGCATATGATAACTCAATTATATCCAATGACTTATGAACATATTAATTTTTGAAATCAATATTACAGAATTATAATGCAACATTGAAATAATTTAACATTAATCCCCTCTCAATAGGAACTAGTCATTTAGTTATATATTTTTGGTCAAAAGGCATATTCATATAAGAATCAAATACCATAATGCCTTGAAAGCCGAGACTATATATTATCTGAATATGACAAACTAGCAAACAACTCTTATATCAGTGAAAATGAGATCAGCTTGTCTCAATACTGTATAGACAGAATAGTTAATTAACGTTTTACTTTGGCACAAAAAGGTATGCTTAATTGAATCAAGTCTCAGCTGCAAAATAATAACAATGATAAAAAGTATATATGCAAATGTCAAGTCATGTATAAAAAAACACACATGATATGTCGTGCTCCGACTTATTTGATGTCACTGTTTGTGTTCAACAAGGAGAACCCCTGTCGCTGCTACGTTTTATATTGTTAATAAATGATATTAAAGATTGTGGTAATGTTCAACATTTTACAAATGCAGATTTGCATCTGCTATCTGTTTTTATGTTGATATTTGCTGATGATATTGTATTATTTACTACTAACCCACTAAGCCTTCAGAACCAACTTAACAATGTATACCTTTACTCTTCTAAATGGGGTCTTAAAATTAATATAAATAAAACGAAAATATGCATATTTGAAAAAACGAAAAAGAAGGTGCAACTACACATGGTCAATAAATAACGAGAACCTTGAAATTGTCCACAGTTTTGTATATCTGGGTATAAAATTCCTTTACACGGGCAATATGTCTAATACTGTAAAAATATTAAATGGACAAGCACCTATAAAATACATGTATCATCATCTTGTATCTATTTTCGGCTGTGTCAAATTAGATGTCAAAACCAAACTAGCTCTATTCGATGCATTTGTAACACCAATCATACTGTATGGTTCTGAAGTCTGAGGCGTTTATGACAACTCTGATATTGATAAATTACATAACAAATTTTGCAAAACATATTCTTTGTGTAAAACAATCTACTTCTTACTATGCTGAACTTAGTGAATTGGGTAGGTTCCCTTTAGCCGCCTTATGCAAACGTAGAGCATTGCGTTATTGGATGAAAGTTGCAATTAACCAAAATAAATTATTGTACCAAGTTTGTATGGAACAAATTTATGTTTCAACCATTTTTAATTATACGAAAAATTATCTATGGTGTCATGCTTTGAAGTCAACTTTAGACTTTTTGGTTTGGGTTATATGCTTTGTTCATCTGCTTTCGCGTGCGACATTGCTCACATGGTAAACCAAGGATTAAAGACCATTTTGTTCAAGAATGGAGCGATACTTAAGCTTCTCAGTATATATGGAAATGTTTTTAAAATTAAAAAAAAAAAAAAACTTTGAATGTGAAAAATACCTTGATTGCATATCGAATGAAAAGTTAAGAATCCAAATGAGCCAATTTCGTCTAAGTTCCCATTGTCTTGAAATAGAAGTTGGCAGATATAGTAGGTTGTCCCGAGAAGAACGCAAGTGTAAACTCTGTAAACCAAAATGTTTGTGAATCCGAATATCACTTTTTATTATGTTGTCCATTATATAATGATTTGCGTATAAAATATTATATCAGGACATCATGGCCTACCATAAGTAAATACATATTAATGATGTCTTTCACAAATGTTTTTAGGTTAAAAAGCATTGAGAACTTTTTTATTGAAGCATTCAAACTTAGATGTGATACTTTAAATCGTCTAGCTGTAACTGAAATAGTCATACATATTATTTGTTTTGAGTGTCATATTTGCTCATGTTTGAATTATATTATTGAATGATTCCCTGTCTTGGCCATATTTCTTTTGTATATATGTTCTTGGCCAAAGGTAGAATGCCAGATTGCCAATAAACTTTGAAACTTTGAAACTTATTATAAAACTATATATATATATATATATATATGTACAAAACCACTCTTTATAGATCCACAAAAGATGAACATTTTAAAATACCAAAAATATATGTTATTGAAATCAAAACCGGTTGCTGAAAATATAAAACAAAAATGTACGATATGCAAGGAAAATATTAATGATAAGAGTAAATGATTTGTGTAAATGTATTTTTTTAATTTACAGAACCACCCTCTGACATTGATACGAATGACAATGACTGCCCAAAGCCTGCGCAAAAGCATCAGACACGTTCGAGCAAGGGCGGAGTCAGCGACGTCTATGAACTGAATGTGGCGCTCAATGACGGTTTGTAATTTTCAAACTACACAACGTGTGTTTAATTTGTGTTTTATTAATATATCATTAATTAATAAAATGATTATATTTTGTTCACGTGTTTCTTAACTTCAAATTATATTGCTCGATTATATTGTTTGTTATATTTGTTTTTCAGACGACAGTGTTGAGTGAAATAATGAAAACAGCACAAGGACATGTATACATGTACATAATTGGATGCGTTATGTTTAAATGGATCTCTTACTACTGTCTTATGTGTATTTGTAAATAGTTAGTATGTTTTGATGCACCTATAATGTTATATATTCGCGTTTAATTGTAGAACAAGGTTTTTTGTATATTTGTATGTGTTGCTGACTTATTGTTCATAAATTTATGTGAAATAGAAATTCATATAATGTTTATTAATGTTTAGCTCATCTAAAGGACACAGTGTTTTTCCAATCTTGGGTTTATTTATGCTGACAATATCTTGGCCAAGTTTGATTTTGAGCTTAGTGGGTCACAAACAAGGTCACCGGTTTAAATCGTGTTACTAATGTAAACACCAAATTGACTACGCAGTCGTTTCACAATGTCATATATGACAATATATATAGACATACTTAGAATTTTATTAAGTAGGTTTAAACATAACGACATTTTAAGAATTCTAAGATAATGTCTAAAATCTAAAAACCACATGAGGCATGTGACTCCATATTAATTAAACTAGGTCGAAACAATGTTTATCTTGATACAATTTCGGACACTTTTCAGTTTGGGTAACATTGGATTTTAAAAAGGTTACCTGTTCAAACCAAATAGGTTTGCAAACAAGACACAAGTGTGTCCCAACATTTATGAAACTCGGCCTGCATTTGAATCTTGATAAAATCTATCAACCACAGAATTTTGGTCAAATGGATTCAAAGGTTATTTTACTATGTGAAATCATTGAAACATGATCACTTTGCATGTTTGTCTTGACAATAAATTGTCCAAACTGAAGTCACATGAAGTAAAAACTAGGGCACCAGGTCAAATCTTCGACAATTGTTGTATTAATGAACTCAGATGAGCGCTTTTGGTCCATATTTTCCCTATTGTTTTATTTCATTTTTATCATTTCCATTTTGTTAAGTATCACATAAATACATTAAACACAAAATACATAAAAAAAGTTTGTTTTGATTTTAAAATCATCTGTTGTAATCAAAACAATAGATCTGATTAAAAATGATTTATTATTGTAACAAATGGCAATAAGCAGTGACGTGTAAATAATTCACTGTATTCCTGATGTTCTTGCACTGGTTCAGTTGATGTGCTTTCCTGTAGATTTCGTTTTTGCTGATGTATGATTCCTTTTCTTCATTCGTATAATTGAATAAATAATAATGTAGTGTTTTGCTTATATAAAATTATATATAACCGTTTTCTTGGTGTTATTAATTCAATATTTTAAAAATGTGAAAGTTATATTTAAATGAGTATTCTTATTGAACAATTTGTGTGGATGAAAGCGCGTTTTGTTCACTTAATAAAACGACGTCACAAGTTGCTCATTATCCAGATGGTTAAATCCTTTATCTTTATGTGTGTAGTGTTGAAATATTAAGCGTTGTGCTTGAGTCATTATATAACTATTTCATCTAAAAAATAATCTGTCTGAACATAAGATGAACGATATTCATAAAAAATATGTTCGTTTGACCTAGTACATGATTATTTTTCCAACTTCAGATAAATATTATGGCCTGGTTAAAATAAATATGGTTCTTGTAGGCGCTTTTCTTTTTCAACTCGAAATCGAGAAAGGAGCTCTTTAGGAGAAAGCGTTTTAAGATTTGCAGGTTATACGTAAACAGCATTAGTTTTATCATCGAAGAAAACGGCATAGAATACTTCTTTACTCTATTTAAACTGTAATATTGTATATTTCTATTGAAGACCTAGGTTATTGACGTGGTTAGTTCATTTGTTTCGAATGCAAAACAGATTGTTAGTGCAGATGAAAATATATATTTGTAAATATTATACATATTTATTTTTTGATATTTTTATTTATATTTATGATTGATAAATATAAATTAGCAAAGAATATACTTTAAAAAACACTGGATCCTACGAAATTACAAGAACAATTAGAAATAAGTATATATTTGTATATATGAGAAAGAAAGTGTTCAACAGTGTGAAAAGTAAATAGCTTATACTCTAGCGCTTTCGACTGTAAGTCTTCTTCATGGGGTTATACAGAAATGAGTTCACGATTAATCCTTGC
>VMBQ01011164.1:0-25474 GCA_007657795.1 Dreissena rostriformis | reverse complement strand
ACATAATAAACAATGATAGACATATTAAACGATGATAGGATAATAAACGATGATGGACATAATAAACGATGATAAACATAAGAAACACTGATAGGCATAATAAACAATGATAGACATACTAAACGATGATAAAGAAAATAAACAATGATATACATATTAAACGATGATAGAAATGGAGGATACTTGTTCATGTCAGTGTAAGATCGTTTGTTATTTCACGAGTGATAATAGAAAATATATTTTCACGAGTGGCGCATAATAAACGATGATTGACATACTAAACGATGACAAACATAATAAACAATGATAGACATATTAAACGATGATAGAAATAATAAACGATGATGGACATAATAAACGATGATAAACATAAGAAACACTGATAGGCAAAATAAACGATGATAGACATAATACACGATGATAGACATAATAAACGATGCTAGGCATAATAAACGATGATAGACATGATACACGATGATAGACATATTAAACGATGATGATAATAAACGATGATAGACATAATACACGATGATAGACATAATAAACGATAATAGACATAATACACGATAATAGACATAATAAACGACATAGACACTGAATGCTACTCAAACTTCAAAGTTCGTGGCCAAATCAACGTAAGATATTAGAGCCTAAATGTCTATTTTATGCTGTGCTAATTTGCAATACATTTGTGAAATGGAGATTTTGTAAATGCGCGTTTTTGCAAAATAATAGATAACAATCATGATTGTTTGACAGACATAATACTATAAGCACTCGATGCAAATGTGATTTGAATAACTAATGTTCGTGTCTGGCTAACGCTATAATACTTTCATGTTCTGAGAAAACTGGGCAAAATGCATGTGCGTAAAGTGTCATCCCAGATTAGCCTGTGCAGTCGAGACATCATTTAAACGGAAAATTCCATTGAAGCGGAAATTGTCGTCCCTGATTAGCCTGTGCGGACTGCACATGCAAATCTGGGTTGACAATTTACGCACAAGCATTATGCCCAGTTTTCTCAGAACACGACACATATACGTATTATACCGTTTGTAAAGCAGGAATATATAGCCTTAGTAACAATCTGATTGTGATGAAAACAAACCCTATCAGATACCAGCCACCTGTGGGATTCGAGCTCACGGCTTCAAAAGAGATCTGTGTTATACGTTTTTACTGTTACATAAAATGAGTCAGTCCTTAATACATAGCTACGATAATGTCGTTTTATTGTGCGAATCAATAAAAAAGATGCCCACGGGAACAGGTCGCCGTTTTGAAAACAAATTAAAAACTCTGTAATCCAATGACTACTATCGCATGTTTTTTCAACACTCACAATAAAGTGTGTAAAAGCTTTTATACTATAGAACAATTTCACTATTTAACGCCGTCGCAATTAAGTTAAAGTTACTCATACATCAGCTGCGCTTGACAATCTGTGTGAGGCATCGTGGTATATTACCAGCAACTGGCGGCTAGGCAACGATATATGAAATTATTCTCGTTTTGAAAAATACGGCTTTGTGTTCGTATTGGGCATTTTCTTTTGCAGAGAGAAAACGGTAATGGTTAAGAGTGGAAAATAAAAAAAAGTTTTGGCATTTCGCATCCGCGGTGTGTTTTTGACCGCGGTACGATATGGATAATGATGATGATGATGATGATGATGATGATGATGATAATGATGATGGTGATGATGATGATGATGATGATGATGATGATGATGATTTCCATCCATTAACTAAATGAATTTTCTGACATTGCAGGCATATTTACTTCAAATTATATTCATAGGCCGCCAATATAACTGTCAGTAATGCGAGATATGCCATAGAAGACTATTATAAATTACACTGAAACTTAAAAGAAGGCGCTATCAAATTTCGGCTGGAAAGAAGGAGTGAGAACAAGTAATCTTGCAAAGACGGTCTCTCGCAATTTATGAAATCCGATCAAAAGGGCTTCGCTGAAAAAAAACTACGGGCAGACACTTTAACAATTAATAATTTTTTCGTCCATTTTCAATGCTTTTTTCAGCAATCAGCTATCACATTTCCTTTACGAAGAATCAAATAATATGGGTTGAAAGGACTCAATACACAACTGCGCGCAACTCGAGGCAAATATAGGCGAAGTAGAAATAAGACAAACAGACAGTTTATTCACACTTATACAACAGTGCATCGTCTTTATAACAAATTATACACATCATTTTCTGTCACGTGAATACGAAAAACAACATAACATTACATAACATAAAAGGTCAATTGAAAATACAATTACAAATAAACGCAATCGAAGGCAAAAAAAACACGTAAGTTCTATCGAGGAGTGATGAAAGCTATTTAACAGTATCATTAAGGATCGCATTTCTTACAACTGAAGTTTCTTTGATATATTTACATACGTTAGAAATTACTAATCTGATAAGAAAAGCCATACACGTGCAAAATAATAACAAATTACAGACACATTGTGTCGCGTTCTGAGAAAACTGGGCATAATGCTTGTGCGTTAATTGTCGTCCCTGATTAGCCTGTGCAGTACGCACAGGCTAATCAGGGACGACACTTTCCGCTTTTATGACATTTTTCGTTTAAATGAAGTCTCTTCTTAGCAAAAATCCAATTTAGGCGGAAAGTGTCGTCCCTAATCTGGGACGACACTTTACGCACATGCATTATGCTCAGTTTTCTCAGAACACGACTCAATTATTCAAAAACAGCTATATATAGTATCGTGCCATTTCTTAAGTCCCTAGACAACTATATTTTTCTAAATCATGAGTACCCTGAAACGTGGAGACTTCCACTGTTCAGAAAAATGACACAAAACACAACATAGGGATTTCATTGACAAATATTATCACAAAAATATACTCCCAAAGTATAAATACCGCAATTACTCTAAGTTTTCGGAAACTCTAACTTTTCGCTCTATACCCTCTTTTTAATCCAAAATAATAATTTTTGTGACTTTTTTCGGGTACCAATATTTTCCTTTATCTTATGCTTTCCGGTGGTTTATAGAGAAATATCAGTAAATTAAAACTACTAATTTACTGTTTCAAACAGTGAATAATAACAGTGAAAATTATCGATATTTTTCACTGTTTCCCTGAGAAATGACATCGTTTTTTAGGTCATTTTTCCAGCGAAATTCGCCAATTAAAATCATTTGTTAGCATAAAATAAAAAGAAAACTTGTTGGATTTGGTGGAATATCGAGTTAAATTCACTCGTGATCATAGAACAAATATATTTTCGCTTGTGGCAGCGCCACTCGTGAAAATATTATTTTCTATGATAGTATTGTCTATGATCACTCGTGAATAAAAATCGATATTCCACAGCTTCCTACGAATAACCTCTATCTATTTTAAATAAATGTAGATTTTCAAACAGTTGCATTTTATAAGAATTCATCTTACCGGTATTTGCGTGAATCCTGTTACATATCACATATGTATTTTTTAAAAGGAATGACGGTAATAAATCCTGGCAGATGAAAACAAGAAGTCAGTAAAACATTACGTTTGCCGCTTTCGATGCAATATCGAGCTTTAATAAATGGGTTTAAACTAAACTAATTGGTAAAGGCCACTTGATATTTGTTATGGTTTCACTCAAAAGCTTTAAAGGGACTTGTTCACAGTTTATCAAAATGAGAATTTTTCAACTTTTTGTCACAGATTCAAGAAATAAATGAACAATGTACATCAGTGTGCGAGATAACACTAATACCGCAGACTTAAACTGAATATGCACTTTCGTTCACGAAAAATCATCGTTAGAAATTGTTAAAATTACAAATGCGTTTCAGACGCGAAACGATAAAAAATTCCGATTTCTTGCGTTATCTTTATATTTTGTAACAACACGTGGATTGTTATACAAAGTATAAAGTAAATGGCAACCCATGTGAAGACGGATGGTCAGGTCCGCAGATAATGTAGGCGTAAAGATTCAACGACGACCCAAACGTAAATAAACTCTGCATTACACACACGCACACACGTGAAGACGGATGGATGAGTGGTTTCGGCGCTTGGCTTTTACTCCATGGGTCAGTGGTTCGAGCCCTGGTGTGGTTAACTTTTTTTTTCTATTTTTTTTTCCGTTTTTTACATTGATTTTTTTTATATTAGAGCTCTTAAGTTCTGATGTTTAGATTTATCAATTTTGATCATTTAATGACAAACTTCAAAATATGCCAAAATCTGTGAACAAGTCCCTTTAAAGTAGTTACGCAGTTGAAATGATCGTCGTACAGTGTATCTCTGAATGCATTTTCATTTTACAATCGATTATAACTTAAGTGCTAAGTGAAAAAGAAAAATTGAATTGCATATTTGTGTCGTGTTCTGAGAAAACTGGTCAAAATGCTTGTGCGTAAATGTCATCCCAGATTAGCCTGTGCAGTCCGCACAGGCTTATCCGGGACGACACTTTCCGCCTTAACTGAATTTTCGCTAAGACGAGACATCATTTAAACGAAAAATTCATTAAAAGCGGAAATTGTCGTCCCTGATTGGCCTGTGCGGACTGCACAGGCTAATCTGGGATGACAATTTACGCACAAGCATTATGCCCAGTTCTCTCAGAACACGACACATGTGTTGACTACCAACAATTTTGTGATGGTATCATCACTTCCAGCCTATGGTAAAAACACATAAACGTACATGTAAGTCGCCACTTTTTAACGCGGTAAAGGATATTGACATAACTTCATTGGGGTCAAGCAGGGGGTCCGAGAATGTCAGGTAACAAGTAGGCCAACCAAATATAATAAGCAAAACGCACAGTATGTTTCATGGGATTTTACACCAATGTGTATTTCTTCACATGTAATTTGTAATTTGATGTGTTATTGTATACATTTTATACAACTTTATCAGGACTGGTATGTTTGGAAAATGGAAGCGTACTTTTGGTGATGTAATTTTCATTTTACATTGTTGTTTGTCATTTTATTTTTGTATCTTTCATGTAAATATTTTACATTTACAAAACTAAATATATGTACATAATCATATGTTTCATAATGAAGCAAAAAATATCATGGTTTAGCCACCCACTTTCTTTCAATACTTATTGAACAGATGACATACGAGTTTTCTCAGAAATTTTGGGGGCCATTGGCTTGTGCGCCACTGGAAATNCTGTCACGGTATGTGAAATAAACTCTTGGAATGTACATATAAACTGTTTAATAATATATGTACAATCACCATTCACAAAGTTATTCAGCAAAGTCAATTATTATAATGTGAACAGGACGAATATATTTATAAAACACAATGCAGTCGCTGTGTAATGTTTATATAGTGTGAAATTGTTCTCGTGTACATATTTTCATTCTTAGTGCCACATGTTATCCAAGCGGTTTTAACCAGTTTGGTTTGTTGACTCGTCCTTCTATCATCGAGTGACCGTTTGAATTCTTGCAATGGTGTCTCGTCATTTTGATGTACATCTATGCGATCGTCAATTGTTCTTATGGGCTGGCATAACGTATGCTAACCTGGTTAATCGAAAAACAAGTATGTCGATCATACAATTTTTATCTTTAATTAACGTCTTGGTATTTGCGGTATGCTGACGTTTTTTTAACATGCATAACATATTAAGTAATGCTTATTTACCAAAACACAAATACCTATATTTTTTTTATTTTCTTCGTCAGCCTTTTTATTTGATTTCTAAGACGTATAGATTAAATTTTGTTTGAAAAAGACAATGCAACATCGTGTTCACAACAGTATTTCATTTAACAATAAATAATGAATTTAGAATAAATTATATGAACTGTTAACATGAACCTTGAATAAAAATTATTCACAGTATGTACTACGAGTTACTCAACGCTATAAGTATTTAAAAGTTGGTGCTTATACATTAAGTTTTTGTATGCGACTTATTTTAATAATGTTTGTTTTGTATGCGACTTATTTTAAAACGTCCCACAACTCAATGCGATGTGTGTAAAGCTTTACAGATAAAGGAATTGCAACTAATTGATGGATAAATTATGTACACTACTTCAAACATTTTGGTTTGTATGTACTCAACTGCAAACAAATGATTACTTTGGTTGCATCACTGCATTTGCTAATGACCCGCATTGACTCGTTTTAAATATTGAAATATGACAATAGGTCAATAGTGATATATTGAAAATTAACTTCTCTATTTGTTTCATCCGACTGTTTTCATCAACTGGAATCCGACAGTCATATTTAATAGGTGTGTAACATAATTTATTTATTAATAACTTAGAATGAACATGTGGCAGGCAGTTTTTAAGTGATCCTTTTCCGTACAATAATAATGATATGTATTTATTTTTCAACGTGAAGAGACGGAGTATCGTGCACAAGACTCAAACACGTGCATGTGCGTCCAAACTAAATGCGAGAATGAACAATACAAAAATGTATACGAAATCAATACGGAACATATTCCCCGGAGGATAACGTTGTGCACCAGTTATGATTTTTCAAATGACTTGCTGCAGATGATTAACACGGCAGAACGCAGATTATCGAAAAAAAACAGGTACCCCTGTGGTCAAGTGCAAGCTCACATTCAAGGTCAAAAGGTCATTGCCTAACATAAACCATTAACACTTAAATATAACAATAATTGTATTCTCTCACGGTGATGTATCTGTAGCTTCACTATTTGAATATTTGTTACGCACGTTGTAAACTATGTGAATTATTAGTTAAATTTAAATTGTGGATTCGGATGTGTACTAAATTGTAGAAATTTCAATCATAATCAATTGTTAATGCCAATGAAAAACAATAATTTGAATAAATTTCCTAGTATGCTTGGCGTAGTCAATTGTTTAATATACATGTATCAAGGGAGGGCTACTATTTGTGTATCGCGAATATATCTTTTATTACAGGACACAATCATCTCGTTGTGTAACGTTACATGGCAAATACGGTTTCTCTCACATGATCCATAGAAAATACAGAATATTTATAACAATATGTATAAAGGTAAATGTATTACCTGTTTACCATATTTAAATGTATTGTAGATGCGACAATCTGAAAAATAAAACAAAAAATCGATGCAACCATGGCAAAGGTAACAATGCGCTTGCAACACGGCTTCACAACTTCATTCAATAAATATATATGTATACAAGGGTATTTGTAAATTATTTCGTTTGACCAACTCAAATTTCAGATAATGATAATTGACCTTTTTCTATTATTTGCGGAACGATAACTTACATACGCAAAAGGTAATCAAAACGATAGCTGATATGGAAATGAAAACTATCGCAACTATCACTTCGTGTCCACGTATTTCATCAGAAAGGTGAGCTTAAAGTATACAAAACATACAACGAGTATATTGCATATGAAAAACAATCGAAAACTATTATATTTTATATTATGTATAATGTCTTTCTTGATAGTTACTGTGTTACATTTACGCTATATGTTTTTATTGTATATTATAAATTCAAAAAAATAAAAAATAAATAAATACACATACGAGTGCTTTTTGTGACAATGCAAGTCTCAAGAAGAACTTTCTCTGAAGTGGTATCCACGGGATTCTGGTCAGGCAAAGTTATGTTTATGCTCACAAAATTGATAGGATTGTATGTTTCATAACATTTATAGACGCCCACTGTTTCTTCATCGAGACGGTTGATATGCAGAATCCCCCCTCGACCAGTAAAAGTAATGTTATATTTCTTTCCAAGAGGTGATGGTATCATGCGGCACAGTTGCATAATTGCATCACATTCTGCGATCGTAAGAGATTGGTTTGATCGTTCACTGATAAATTGAAATGTGATTTCGACGTTAGAAGCACATTCCATTGATGTATAATTCCGTGCAGTTAAAACGACTGTACCAGTACTTGCCCTGATTACTGAAGAAAAGTATTGATTCATTTTTTATAATAATAAAAAAAAACATGAAAACACGCTACTTGCATACAGTAAATATATTTTAAAGAATGTCCAGTAAATATGTTTTAAAGAATATAATTATAATTATAAAATATTTTACCAGATTTCTAATTCTTTGTAAACACTCACGCACATCGACAATTATTTGCACATACTGAGGGTATTTTATTCTACTTCATTTCGTTGCTTTTAACGGTCCCAAAACAGTTTTAAGTTACCATTTATTTAAGGCTGCATTCCATGAATTATAAGAAACAATACACATAATAAACATATACCATGATATCATATCGCTATGACAAATTGTATCCCGAGTATTTCATTCAAAACTGGACTCTGTTTACAAAGAAAATTACCTGATATAAGGACAACACCAAATAGTAGATTCATTATCTGAAATGCAATGCCACATATTATTAGTAAACACAAGCTAGATAATTGTAAATCAAAACATATAAGTGTGCGTACAGTCCAAACTGAGAACAGCGATCAATCAAGGGGAATATCCTAAGTGACCGTTGTACACATAAAATATACAATTTACTACTATTGTATAATCTTGATGAGTTTACACATAAACATTGAATAGGCAGTTAAGCATCCATTTTGTTTTCTTGATATGTATAACGATACAAACATTATATTGCAAGCATTATGCAACTTATCTCAGTTATGCATTTTTTATTACTTGGTTGTGTGTGTTTTTGTACACAGTTAAATCTGTATAATTATTGAATAATTATCAACATGTCAGACCCAAATAATGTATATTTCTTATATCTGGAAAAATGCCGTTAACATTGATTGATGCTTGTTATGCTTGTATTATGGCCGGAGGCCTCCCTTTCCTAAATAAACGAATTTTCATTGTAATTGTCATATTTCATAGACAAGCCCAGATATTGTGATCAGTTGCTTGTAAATTAAACTGATGATGGTTCAATATAACCAACATGCTGCTTTATTTAAATTATCACCAGTTATGTGATATATTAAATATAATATCATTTAGAACAATTATGCATTGTGTGTTTGATGACCGAGTGCAATCAACCCATTGTTATCAAACGTTAAGTAAATAATAAATGTCATCGCGAAAACATATTATAGGTCCTTAGTTCGGTTTCGTGAATGATTAAGCGTTACGAGCAATTGCATTCACAATTGTAATAAGAACTTTCCCATTGCATTTTCACCACATAATGCTGAACGGAACTTTAAACCAACACGTATCTATTGAAAAATATAGTATGTGGTCTATCAAAGAAAATTGTCATGTTGATATACAATGAGCATTCAGTTTGCCGTCTACAGAAATGAGAGACAGGATATGAGCACTTTACTCCTTGCTAAATGTATAAAAAACTTGTTTCTGGCTTATGTCAGTATATGTATGTCTTTGTACTATAAAAACAAAAAAAGGTCATTTAAGACAACGGATCATACTTAAAATGAACAAATGGTAAAACAATCCTCATGTTTTGACTGTAATATACTATGAAAATAAATGTAAATCAAAAGGAATGTTATACCTACAAAGAATAACCGTGTAGACTGAGGCGATAATTTATCAAAACGAAAATTATACTAGCAATGATATAAAGATGCGTGATATATACACGCTAAACCAGAAACACAACAAATATACACAACATTACCATTTAAAACATCATTAATTACCACACCGGTTTGTTACGTCCGATGAGTAGAGTCCGTAAATCAATACACAGCCAATTGACAGTAAATCTTTTTGCTGATTGCTTATGATACATGGTTTGATTAGTAGTGGTGCAATAAACCAAAATCAACGATCAGCATTTGAATTCAGTGGAAATCCCACTCATGTTTAAATGACAAGTTATTAAATGTACCGGAAACCATGTTGAAATTTACCTTGCTCTCGTAATCAGTGGCGTGTCATACCGCAATCTAATTCAACTAAATTATTGGCATTACAAATACTTTCTGCCTTTCATAAAAATCTAGTTTGACAATCAACAAAGTAATCATTTAAAACAACTCGTTACGCATGCTTTGAAAAACTTCGCCCCATTCAAATGTCGGCATGTATGATCAATACCCGATCTCTTAGATAAAGGCTTTACAATTTCAAAATATAATTGACGATCCCGATCAATCAATATGTTTTGACTATTTATCCCCACACTTTTTGGTGGGGATATTGTGGTGATCTCCGCCGTCCGTCTGTCCATCCGTCCGTCCGTCCGTCTGTCCGTCCGTCCGTCTTGGCCAATATTTCCTTCTACACTATTAGCACTAGAACCTTGAAACTTACACACATGGTAGCTATGAGCATATGTGCGACCCTGCACTATTTGGAATTTTGATCTGACCCCTGGGTCAAAAGTTATAGGGGTTGGGGTGGGGCCGCGTCAGAAATTATCACTCATTTTTTTAGGTTATTTTACATTTACTTCTTCATTTCTACACCGATTCACTTCAAATTGATACTGGACCTCTCTTATGACAATACGGTCAATCTCAACCATGCATGGCCCCATTCCCAACCCTGGGGCGCCCCGCCCACATAGGCCACACCCACCAAAAATTGCCATTTACTATAATTTCTTCATTTCTACACGGATTCACTTCAAATTGATACTGAACTTCTCTTATGACAATACGGTCAATCTCAACTATGCATGGCCCCATTACCAACCCTGGGGCGCCCCGCCCACATAGACCACACCCACCCAAAATTGCCTTTAACTATAATTTCTTCATTTCTACACCGATTCACTTCAAATTGATATTGAACTTTTCTTATGACAATACGATCCATCTCAACTATGCATGGCCACATTACCAACCCTGGGGTACCCTGCCCACATAGATAACACCCACCCAAAATTGCCTTTTACTATAACTTCTTCATTTCTACACCCATTCACTTCTAACTGATACTGAACTTCTCTTATGCATGGCACCATAACCAACCCTGGGGCACACCTAGGTCAAACATTCGGTGTGGGGATACGCGTCGGCCTCTGCCGCGCCATTTCTAGTTTCAACTTGTGGCAATGTGTCACACATATTTATATAATGAAACTTAATTACTTCGTAATTAACGTGTATTCTTTGTGAGCAATAATACACTTAAAAGCAGTGCAGTTATAAAACCCTCTACTGAAATGGGCGGGACATTTTTCCAAAAATTTTACATGATGCTCCGTGATATCGGTAACACGTCAAAAAATAACATTAATACGTCCGTTTAACTACCTTACAACACAGACCTTATCGTAAGTGATCCTCAACTTATATATATCTGTGGTAAAATATTTGTTATCCGGACTTTCACAAATATTTTAAAGCAACATTATTATTGTTTCCACTGCCGCATTTTTCATTATACTTGAACATGTAAGTGTGGAATTCTGTTTATAATATCAAGGCAAAAACAGACGGAGACAACCCGAGATATATAATATGTTTATTGCATTATATCCGTAGACATTATACAAACATGTCAGCTACAAATGAAATTGTTTTGTTAAGATATGCATTCGATAATGTTGTTGGTTGAACCTCCGTACATTTAATTTAAAATGCAAATACTTAAGAATTGAAACGTTAGGCTTAAAATGCGAGCATAAAACAGTTATTGCCGTTGTACAGAATTGATCCTTTGTACACGTGTATGCTCTTTATGTTTGCAAACATCAAAGATTCATTGGCAAGTCCTGTACACTTATTGAGTTCTATTCATTGCAAGAATAATGATCTCTTATCGAATGTCGTGAATCAATACAAGTTTGGTGCATTCCATGTGAATGGTTTACGGACTGAAAAACGATCGGTCGATTGCAAGCAGAAGCAGACAGACATAAAATTTAATACAAAAAATGCAAGGTAAGCATTATACCTGACTGGTGTTTGTTATTGCTATAGCATCGTTTGAATGTTACCGCATTGGAAAAAAAATGTAAAATTACCAAGAGACGATAATGCGTGTTTAACATTAAAGAAAAGTAATCCCGATTATAGTTTATAGCACTTTAAATAGTGCTGTCCTTGAATATTTAATCTGTTTACAGCGGCGTGATTCAGTGGGTAAACATGTTTAACTTAAACAGTATACATAAATCTTCCGCATTGTCCGCTTGTCGTCTAATTTTATGTACAAAGTTGACTTTCAAATTTCATGTTTACAGTTGTAATCAAGCAGTGCCCCAGATAATTATTTGGGTAATAGGGTTTTCACCCATCGATTTTGAAAAATAGGGTGATTTCATTTAAAAAAAGGGTGAATACGTTATTAACATTTATACCTCAAAATCATTTATGCTTTACTTTTGTTGCACAGACTGGGTGCAGTATGTACATCTCAACTTTTTTTTTCTGTTCCATCAACGGCAACCATTTGTAACCAGGGATATTACTTTTTTTTCCACTTTTGACAGGTTTTTTAAACACGGAGTTGGACTCTCCGTCATGTTTTTGGATGTCAACTGGCTACTTTTAACTGCTGCATACACAGTTTCTAACAAATCGATAACACAAATTATTCCGTTGTTTGTACTTGGTTGGAACAAGTTTGCGATCGACATATATTTAGCGCAACAATCTCGGACGTCTTTCGACCTCGCATTGAATTTTTAGTACGTACCGTTATAGAAACTGAAAGTACAGACGCTTTACAAATGCACGTCGNCTTGGACAGTAGATGACCCCTATTGAAATTGGGGTCACTAGGTTAAAGGTCAAGGTCACTATCACAATAAGTGTGAAAATCGTTTTTGATCAACAACTCGTCAACTAATTTGGCTTGATACATCCCATGTGCATTGGCCATGGACAGTAGATGACCCCTATTGAAATTGGGGTTACTAGGTCAGAGGCCAAGGTCACTATCACAATAAGTGTGAAAATAATTTCTGATCAATAAAGGTCACCATGGATAAAAATAGATTGTAAAATGGCAGTAGTGAAAAACAGTTTTCTGAAGAGCAGTTTAAACAGAGGTAAGCAGTAAATTTGAAGCTGAAAATAGATTTCTTCTACAAAGCAATATGGTAAGTAAAAATCTGGTTCATTATATGATAACCATTTATGTTGTGCTGTGTTCTTTTAGTTTTCACTATCTCTGTTTAAACCCACATATATATTGTCAACCTGATTGTTGTATTTCTGCACTCATCTATGTAAACTGAATTCATTTTGATAGAATACAAGTACAATTTCTCATAAGCTTTCCACAATTAGATATTGTTTATATTATATTATAAAGGGAATTACCCTTATTTTAAACCATACTACTACATAAATGTGTACGCAGTTATTGGCATTTATGCTTTTATAAACTTAGTGATTGAAAATAAAAATAAAATTCTTGGCAAGATGGTAAAACCAGAATAACCACCATATATACACGACTAACGTTCCGTTAAAATATAAGTTATCACTGCCAAATAAATGTCTTGCACTTTATTCAAACCCACTCACCCATTGTGTGATATTCGTTACAAACTACATTATGTGTATACAAGCTGATAAAACTTCGGCGGGAAGCTGTAAAACACTCTTTGTTTAGCTAAATGCTAAATACGCAATTTCTCCTTATCCCACAATCATTTCTACCCTACCAAAGTATCTTTTCATATTCAATATGGGACTGTCCAAAATGTGTTGCTTGGTGAATAGTTTTAAGGAATACCGGTTTACATACCCTTGGTTGTGATGAGTGGTCGGGGGTGGGAGGAGAACATGGTCATTGAACCCACCAGACCACAAGGTTATACAACTTTGAGCAGACTCAAATCAAAGTGAACTCAATAATTCAGGAGTTTGTTTTACCTTTATCAGAGTGAGTTTGTATTTGGGCAATACGAATCCAAATATTATTGATCAAGTTTTACATTGGTAAAGTTGAATTATACGAAATCTTTAGTGTACTTTGACTTGAGCATGCCTTTGGCTTGAACATACTTAAAGTTTGTATAACATCGAGCCCTATTCCTACTATACCGGCAACGGATCAGAGATTGCAGTGTGAACATATTGACATGATATATCAATAATGAATCTTTTTCTTTTAGCCCATTACTAAACAATGACGGGATTTTATGAGCTTGTTGTAGACGATTCTAGAAATTATTGTGAGAAAATGAGATATTGCTATAGATGAGCAATTTCTCATTTTTCCACAATGATTTCTACACTACCAAATTAATTTCTTTATATTTCATTACAATTTAAATTTTCGTCTGCAACCTCTTTCAATTTGGAACGGTCCAATATGTGTTGTTTGGTAAAGAGTTAAACGTTCGATAATTACTTGAATTAAGGAACCGAGAATCATTCGTGGAGATACTGACGTATTGCTCCCTTCGTTGCATTCAATGAGATATAATTTGATAATAGTTGTTTATGTTAGCAAAGGCGAATTTTGATTGGCTCAATGAATTATTCCATAGCTCTATGAAAAAATATATAATCACATGCTTGCGTTTCATTGGTTGATTTTCCGATATTGGGGAATCGATAAACTAATTTTTGAGTTAAACATATTCTTATGCGATGTTAAAATGCTTAAAAAATTGAATAATTGCAAAGGAATAAAGATAATAAAAAACATTCCCCCCTTTTGTTATTGAAATTAATTTATGAGTAATGAAGACATTTTATTTGTTTTCATGGAGGCATGACGACAAAAATCTTACCACAATTTTGATAACTTTTTAGTGTGGAAAGGTTTTTCTTCATACGTCCATGAAAACAAAATAATATAAATTCTGCTGTTCTTTTAAGTTTCTAAACCATCCATCGTATTATTTTGTCCAAAGTTATGCCCCTCAAGACGTTTCCTTTTATCTGAATATATAGTGCAATATTGTGACAAAAAAAAACCTTTGGGGAGCATCACCCGTCTCCGATCATTCGTATTTTCTTCTTGCAGCCAAACTTTTGAAAACCACATCTAAGCAACGGTACAAAACAACGTCATATGCGATTAAGAGTAGGGCGGAACCGGCGCATGCCGCCCTCCCCCAATTTTCACCAAGGTTCGACTGTTTCCGCTCACTTTAAAATAATTTAAATACAATACGTTATTAGATAGCTTATCTGAATGTACTTCATATCGTTCACTAAATTGTTCGTTTTCTTTAAGCAATATGTTTCATTAAACATACACTAGCACAGAATAGCAAAATGGCATCTGCATTAAAACGAAAAACCACCATTTTGCTTCTTAGACTTAGGGGCAACTATTACAAGTTTTTTTGTGTGTGACTCGTACATCAGATAATAAAAAGGTATTTTGTACATAAAAGCTAGTACTTACATAGTAAAACGACTCATAGAATGTGTGTCTGTGCCAGAAACACGTTTAATATTAAATGTGTAGTTAATTTTGCTGTGTTTTTACGCTTTGTTATGGTTGATTATTTCGCCTTCCCCACACCCCAACCTGAAATTCTAAAATCCTGAATCCGCGCCTAAACGATGACCCTTTTTATGTACCCATTTTAGTGTCATTTAGATAAGCTATGGAATTTGTATGTGATTTTGTAAAGGGGTCATCTTGGCATGTACACCAAGAATGTTTTTTTTCCCTCCAAAATCTAGCAAATAGTAAGGTATTTCACGCGATACACCATGTATCTGAACATGGTAAACATGTTTGACAGTATATTTAAAAATTGAATAATTATACCATGTTTTCGTGTAGACAAGTCGTTTTTATCCCCCGCCAGAGGCGGAGAGATATTGTTTTGGCGTTGTCCGTCCGTCCGTCCTTCCGTCCGGCTGTCCGTCCGGTACTTTTGTGTACGGAGCCATATCTTGGAAGTGCTTTGGCGGATTTAATTGAAACTTAATATGAGTATATATATGGATAAGAGGATGATGCACGCCAAATATCTGTTAATAATGGAGTTATGGCCCTTTGTATCTTGAAAAAATGCTTTTTACTATAGGCACTTAGTTGTCCGGAGCCATATTTTGGAAGTTCTTTGGTGGATTTCATTGCAACTTAGTATGAGTATATATATGGATAAGAGGATGATGCACGCCAAATGGCAGTGTACACCATCTGTTAACAACTGAGTAATGGCCCTTTGTATCTTGAAAAAATGCTTTTTACTTTAGGCACTTTTGTGTTCGGAGCCATATCTTGGAAGTGCTTTGGCTGATTTCATTGAAACTTAGTATGAGTATATATATGGATAAGAGGATGATGCACGCCAAATGGCATTGTACACCATCTTTTAATAACGGAGTTTTGGCCCTTGGTACATTTTGTATCTTGAAAAAATGCATTTTTTTTAAGTAACCATATATCAAGGCATTTGCACCCATCCATAAACAAAATTTATTAGGCGGGGGATATCAATTCAACGAATTTCCTTGTTAGTCTCATGCCAATCTATCCATTACATATGGAATTAACACTATGGCAGACAGTTTGTCACGTATTCAAACATACGTTCTGTCATGCAATCGTTGTGTTGCAATTGCGATCAACTTATTGACAAGCACAAGTTTAGTTAGCTGATTGAAATGTATGGTATGTTTATCTTAGTTTTTGAGATTTTTGGCCTTAACATATTACAAATTTTGTCTGAGGTGATGGATTTTTATGTAAAAAAATCTATTCCATCAGTCATGGTGTGTGTATGGGCCGTTTTGGCTGTCCTAATAAAGATTTTAGACGATATTTCTTTGTGAGTTTTACTCCGAAAGTTGTCGAAATCTAAAGCACTTGTCAATGTATCATTTGTTGTTGAACTTTTCTTTAACGACAAAAATAACATTTCGTCGAAACGTTAAGTGCATTGATTCCTCTGAAAGTATTCTACTTCCACTTGACAAACTGTGAACTGAATAGGGTTGTATAATCAAATTTCCTTGGCCAATCTTTATCATGCAATCTCACAATTGCATGCTCACAAGCACAATATATAATAACAACACAATGCATGTGTCAGCAATTTGATGAATTCTACTTTATGATGTTTATGAGATTATATTTTTATGTTTCACTTGTTAGAATATCTAGTTGTGGATATCCTTATACATGTAAATGGTTGTGTTCAAGATGATAATTCCAGTCGAATTTTTTTAAATGCTGTCTTAAGCTGCAATTTGTTGTTCTTGTACATTTTGGATCAAACTTAGCGCTATAATCCGCAGTGCCAAATGATTTTTAACAAACAAAAAAGTATCTAATTTCCCAAAAACTTTTTTCAAAATTATTTGCCAAGGAGCACTTCTTGTCTGATCTCATAAATAATGTATTGTGGTTATCCAAATTAAAATTCATACATATTTATCATATCTTTTCAGCAATAATGGACAATATTGGTGGTCCAGAGAGGGTTCATAACTTTTTATCAACATTGTATATTCCAACCTGTACCATAAGTAACCCCAACATGAAGAATTTGGAGATACATACTTAAAGAACCATTCCAAAAGTATCAATGATCTCCTCAGCAGACGCCGTCAGACAGGCTTATCAGATCGTAATGAAGTAGGTATTTCAATGATTTATGTTTATGTCGAACCTTTGTTTTGCGTAATGAATAATATGGTAAAAAATATTGATAAACAATTGGTTTGTTCATAATTTTCTTTTACTGAAGTTAATGAACCTACCTGAATATTATTAGTAATCAAAAAACTTCAAAGGAGAAAATAATGGTGTTTTATTTTATGCTTTCCGATGGTTTATAGAGAAATATCAGTAAATTAAAACTGATATTTCACTGTTTCAAAGAGTGAAAAAATAACAGTGAAAAAAATATTGATATTTTTCACGGTTTTTACTATGAAATGAAGTCATTTTTTGACGAAATGACGTCATTATTCCAGCGTAATTCTCCAATTAAACTCTTTTACAATGTAAATAAACGGCGAAAAAGGTAAAGAATAAAAAGGAAATTTGTTGAAAGCGATGGAATGTCGATTTTAATTCACTCATAATCATAGAAAACATATATTTTTACTCGTGGCTGCCCCACTCGTGAAAATATTATTTTCTATGATCACTCGTGTAATAAAATTGATATTCCACCGAATCAAACAAATATCCTCTATATCTTTTCAGTGACAGCGCTGTCTAGGAAGAAAATGAGACCCAACAGATTATAGAAGATGTGACGCTTATTCCTAACCTTGCAGAATTTAAAAAAAAAAAGACAAATCCTGAACTGTTTTTTTTTTTTTTTTTTAAGGATAATATGTGTGATGTTATCACTATCAGTGATTATTTTACCCCTGTGTCAAGTACGCAAAAATGTTGCAAGGGACGCAAAATTTCTGTTATGCGTTTACAGGACTGACGCATTAATTTTGAAAGTAGCATGTTCTGTTCTGCTGTTTTAAAGCATTTTGTGCACAAATAATGTTAGAATGGTTGCATATTTACCATCATACAGTTTTTTTCTATTTATGTAATGATCACTATCATTAAATGCTTGTATATATTAGAAACTGTCTTTCAATCGGAATTTCAAGCTAGCTTAGAAATTTCTTACTGCTCTGTGTAGTTTCCATGTCAACACATGAAATTAGATGACAGTATTTATGTTAGTATGTGAATGAGTTTACTATAAGCTTTTCTTATTTGTTACCTATTTTTGTACATNTCCGTATTTTGCTTTGATTTTTTATGGTGTAAATTAACCTCAGCTAGTGCAAGCCTACAAAGAATACAGTAGGGTATAGTTCGGCAATTTATCAATGGTATGGTATGTTCATAATTTTCTTTTACTGAAGTTAAATGAACCTACCTGAATATTATTAGTAATCAAATAACTTTAAAGGAGAAAATAATGATGTTTTATTTTATGCTTTCCGATGGTTTATAGAGAAATATCAGTAAATTAAAACTGATGTTTCACTGTTTCAAACAGTGAAAACATAACAGTGAAAAATATTGATTTTTTTTTACGGTTTTTACTATGAAATGCAGTCATTTTTTTACGAAATGACGTCATTATTCCAGCGTTATTCTCCAGTTAAACTCTTTTACAATGTAAATAAACGGCGAAAAAAGCAAAACATAAAAAGGAAATTTGTTGGAAGCAGTGGAATGTGGAATTTAATTCACTTGTTATCATAAAAAACATAATATTTTCACTCGTGGCTGCCCCACTCGTGAAAATATTATTTTCTATGATCACTCGTGAAATCAAATCGATATATTCCACCGAATCCAACAAACATCCTCTATATCTTTTCAGTGACAGCGCTGTCTAGGAAGAAAATGACACCCAACAGATTATGGAAGATGATGACGCTTATTCCAAACCCTGTCGAATTCTTAAAAACCAGACAATGAAAAATCCTGAACTGGTTTTTTTTATGGATAATATGTGTGATGTTATCACTATCAGTAATTGTTTTACCCCTGTGTCAAGTACGCAAAAATGTTGCAAGGGATGCAAAATTTCTGTTATGCGTTCACAGGACCGAGGCATTTATTTTAAAAGTAGCATGTTCTGTTCTGCCGTTTTAAAGCATTTTGTGCACAAATAATGTTAGAATGGTTGCATATTTACCATCATACAGTTCTTTCTATTTATGTAATGATCACTATCATTAAATGCTTGTATATATTAAATTGGAATTTCAAGCTAGCTTAGCAATTTCTAACTGCTCGGTGTAGTTTTCATGTCAACACATGAAATAAGATGACTGTATTAATGTTAGTATGTGAATGAGTTTACTATAAGCTTTTCTTAATTGGTACCTATTTTTGTTCATTTTAACTCTTCTATGTGCTAACATCTAAAAGTATCAAATGCCGTATGGCGTTTCTGGCAAATGTGCGCACCCTTGTTTGTGAAGCAGGAACTTTAAATTTTCAAGGTTACCGTAAACAAAATAATTATTCAAAGATTTATGTTCCAACTGCCTTTTTTAAGAATTTTTGTGAAAAAAGACTTGTGACTCAAGTTTGTAATTTTTCTGGTTTTCCGAGGGATGACATCACTTGTGTGTCTATATTTTCTTTTCTTCTTCTTCATATATTGTACAAAATCCCATTCTGGGGTATTGGCGTAAAAAATCGTTTTAAAAATCGTTAATTCAATTTGTAAGCAATCATGATAAATTAGCTTTGGGAAAAAAATAGTATTTTCATGAATGATTAGCCTTATATAGTTTGGCTCTTGTATATTGTTTCCAATGTTCACATTTCTCTTGAAACTTGTTTCTTCATAACATTAGGGCCATTTCATCGACAGTAAGACGACCAGTGGTAGAAGAAGTGAACATTAAGAATGAAAGGAAATAACAGCAGTACAGTCATACAAGTGGGCAATTTTAACGATCATTTCTTTGTTGGTCAATGCATGTTCCTTTATGAAAGCTTTGTCAATAAATAGATAAAGTGCAATAGATAGTTTCGTAGTTTGCTTGTTTTTTTATTATGCCCCCTTTTTCGGAGAAGAGGGTGTTTATTGTTTTTGGCCTGTCTGTCATTCTATCTGTCTGTCCCAAAACTTTAACCAAAAACTTTTACCTTGGTTAAAGTTTGGTCATAACTTTTGCAATATTTTCAAGATAGCAACTTGATAATTTGCATGCATGTGTATCTTAAGGAGCTGCACATTTTGAGTGGTAAAAGGTCAAGGTCATCCTTCAAGGTCAAAAATCAAAATCCAAGGGAAGTAATACGCTTTAAAGGGAGATAATTTCTAAACCTGGCAAATGATAAATAGAAATTTTATTTCAAAGCGGTGCAGTAGGGGGCCTGGTGTTTCTGACAAACACATCTCTTGTATACCCTTAAAATACATCTTTGATCCAACTGATTGAACACTGTTGTGTAACTTCCTGTCTATTAAGATTCCTTCCTTTCAGTTTCAATTTAGTTGACTGTACTATAAACTGAGTTTCATCTTTTTAATCACAAGTGTGTGAATACTGTATAAAATTAGGAGAGATTGAAAATCAATGTCATTTTCCTTGCATGATGTTTTTGCAAAATCTCACCCTTGTAGAAGCAAAATATCACCACTGTAGACAATTACAGTTAAATGTGTTTGTATTTTTGGTGGCCGTTAGATTGGCCTACTTTGAAACTCAATTTCCTGTGACTGTATACTGTGACTTCTTCAAAGAGCGAACAACTGCAGTGCCTTCAGCGCTTTGATAATAAGTATACGAACAGGACGAGTAAATGTATTAGGAAAAAGCAACCCCATTTGTCATGCATACTCAGCGTCTGTGCAACCTCATTGTAATAACAATCGACATAAGATGCGTTGTACAAGGCCAACACTATTGATATTTAAATCACTTACAACAAATGTGTTATATATTTTACTGATTGCAATTTCTCGTCAAGACTTAAATACATAGGAATATTTAGGAATTTAATAAGCCAAATGACCAGGTGCCTTAACAATACATGTCAATACATACAACACGAAATAAAACATAAAATAATGATTATAGCTGGGGTAACCAATATAGTTTAAATGCATACCAAACCTCACACCCAGCTCAGCAATAATCACGTTAAAGGTAAAGTAAAACACTGGAAACATAGAAACACATTAAATACACAAATAGTCCGGATATATTTTACCAGTACATGTACAGATAAGATGAACACCAATGCACCAACCTGTACGAAAACGTCGTGCGTCCCATGTGTGTCCCAGTGTTGACGCCACCAGAAGTTCATAAGCTTCTTGTCACTCATATATTCTATAAAAAAAAGAGAGAACAATTCGCAGTTTCCAACATGTTCATTATCTTCGGTCGATCCTCGCAGCTGACTGAGCGATGGCTTGTTGCATTGTTTCAAATGAATCCGTGTCTTGATCTCTACTGATAGTGATCATAACTAGTGGGTATCATTCAGTGCTTTTGGTGGTCAAATATACTTGTGTTAAAGACTCTCCCTTAAAGTGAGACTGCACGATTTTTATATGCAGCAAAGACAAGTTAGCGCTGGTTAAAGCCGATGCCGACACTTTTACTTGTATTTTTTAGGAAACAAAATTGTGTCTTTATGTCGTATGAACGAATCTGCACTAAAACTAAATTTAGATTCACATCGTACATGCAGGATATACATGCTGGCGAATTCGACTGTACAAACATTTTCGATTTCAGATTTAAATGTCTGGCTTATTTAGCATTTTTCGACACATGTCCTTCTTGACTTTTATTTTAATTTATATTGAAATATATGTATAATAAGTTTTTTACACATTTAATATAAATTCATAAATATTTGACAAAATCGTGCATACTCTCTTTAACAGGTAACTTAATGCATTTTATAACATACAATCGTATAAATATCGGGAACATCATTATTTGCACAATACCGAAAAAAAACACATAACGCAGTACTGAACTATTAAATATATTGTACACGCATAAATCTGATTCCTCAGACATTTTTTTAAACTTTGTATAGCGACCGCTTTTATGATTAACCACGAATAAGAGTGTAGTTGCATGGTGGGTCTGCAAGTTCCTGTTTACAGTTGAAATATAAGTTTAGAAATGTGTGTGAGTATACATAGGCAATTTGTATAATAAATGCTAGAACGGGTGTGCATGCATAGGGAAGAATAAATTGCATTTGCTCAAACTGGTTTTGTAAACATATGAAGTATGCATCACATATCCTTAAACTGGCAAGTATATATTGGACAGTGTGCATTACTAATGAGCATAACACGCTTGCGCACTCATTGGACAACGCCCTTAAAACTGCCATTATCATGGTAAAAAGTTGATTACATGTATAGGAATTATATGTTTACCTTTTACTCCGGAATGTATCCGTTTTAACACCGTGTTCTTAATCCCGAAATGCCGCTGCATATAACGCGCCGTTGACGTCAGACTGAACTGGTCGAGACCTANCTCACAGAGCGCGGCTGATATGTATTATACGTATGACCATTATGTTGTGTACATTGTTTCCCGCGACGCTATGTTTTGCAAACATATTTGTCACACATAAAGTCCATGTGCTTGGATGCAAATGTCAAGTCCGAAAGTGAAATGCTTAATTTCGATTCGACTAAACTTTGTTCCTCTGATTTAGCATATACCGGTTACAATGAAAGAGGTACAAAGTGAATACACGACAAAATAGCTTTTTTTTTAAACGATAAATAAATTATGAATGCTTTTGTAAATACCATTTCCACTTATCATAAAACCTTAATATTGTATTTTCATAGCAGTGCTTCTTCATATGAAAGAAATAAACTCTCAACGTGTTCGCGTAACCAGCTGTGTTGTGTCATTTTTCATTGGGTAAACGACATATCGTTCAAACCATTTGCTTTAAGACCGTGTCGCTTACAAAACTTCCGTAGTCATCAAACGTTGAGATCCTGCAACTCTGATTTATAAAGAAACGAAAGTCATATACTGTATTAAACTGCGTTACGGAAGGTAGGAATATGCCTCATTTTTATAGATTTAAGTTCCCATAAGTGTCTTAGTGTCGCCATAAATTACCTTTAATAAGCAAGTTGTACGGGTGAACTTAGTATCATAAATCAGTACACAGTTATTCTAGGCAAATGGATAAATGTATATCAACATGAAAACGCACCAGAGCGCATTTTTTGAGGTTAGTATGTCAGTCGGAAAAATGTCTCTCGCACTACAATGTTCATAGTGTCGTTAAAACGCAATTAGTTTTAGCTCGATTGCATCGAAAGCCCCCAGCTTAGTAATACACTCACGAGTCAGTTTCTTTGATAGAACCAGTACTTGGTGTCTAAGGAGGAAATCTTGAGAACGCTCCCAGAAGATGGATCTCCTGATTACCAGCTGAACATCATTATATGATATGCATCGTTTTCATGTTGACACCGCGACTTCTTTTAGTGTAAGTAAGAGTTCGGATATTAACATTTGCCAATAGAATTATCATTGATAAACACATATTCCTTAAAGTATTCGAATATATTAATATATGAACATCATTTTTTTGTTGATTTTAACACATTTTATTTCGAGATTGCAAACAAATACATATACAATTATGAGCAATAACACAATGATGTAATGTAATCAAAAATGAACAAAATAACTTTTGCAATCATTTAATATGCAATAATTAGATTCAAGCGATCTAAATCCTAAAATATCTAATGCATGTAATTTTGTGTTGATTTTTTTTTTTAAGAATAAAGAAAAAGAAAAAAGTGACATTCCCAAGTAAGTATAGATCAACATGGATGTATAAATAGAACTTTCATATGAAAAAGGCATAGATATAAACATCTCTAGGTGCTTTTAAGTATATACATGTATATACATTGTTCAATGAGTAAAGACAAACAATGATGTAGAAGTTGTAATAAGAGACGAAAAGACAAAGCGAAACATGCGTTTATAAATAGTAATTTTTAAACAAACTACAACAATAATCAAGTTTAAATTCTAAGTTTGTGAGACAATAACATTAAATAGTTCCCATTCGATAACAAAAGATTCTATTTTTTTTTTAATTGATATTTTTTTCAAGTTATCATACTCGTACTGGCTCCAGCTGTGCTAGGAATGCATTTATTAAATTTACATTTGTATACGTATAGCTTTATAAGCAAAATAACATCGTTTATGGCACTAGCAGACTTTGTCAAATATCCAAGGGAAAAAATTGTCCTATTAATGAAAGGAAAAGATTGACCTGGTAACATTTTATCAATAATTGCTTTAGATATCTGACATTCCCAGAATAAATGTTCTAAATTTTCCTCACTTTGTTTGCAAAGGGTACATACTAAATCATCAGTTATTTTCATTTTGTTTAAAAGATATGAATATTATTGACATGGCTTATAAAATTCGTTTACTACGATATGTACACGTGTGCGATACATAATGTTTCGATTAAATTGTGGCCTGTGCAACATTTCGAATATATCGTTATATTGCACATTAATATGTCGAAACAATAGTTTAAAAAATGTCAGCAAAAAAGTTAGCAAATGAAGAATACTTGTATATTGTTTGGCAATGCTAGTATCGGGATAAGTCCGCCTTTTTGTTTTTTATATCAATCATTATCTAAGTTATTGTATTCAGTTTTACTTGATACTTGATAATATAACAAATATTTACTGTAGATATTGTTAATTCTCTTGATTTTTTTTAATCATAATTTCAAAAGACCTTCATTTGTATAAAAACGTATGTTTTAAATATAATCATTTGTAAACAATCAGGATTAGAGCGCAGCAAATAAAAGTCATATTTCAAACAAATCGTTTCACAATATAAATATTTCATTTCACTGTCAAAGTGTATAGCAAATGCTTTTTAAATTGCACATGTTTTTTTTTATACTACTAATGGATATGCTTTTGAGGTTTGTTCACCTAATAGAAAATAATCTGGTTTACAATTGATACTTTAAAAACAAATAATAGAATGGTATAACATTAACAAAAAATCGTTAACAAACTTTTCGTAAAAATCTTTCAAGCGGATATGTATAATTGCTCGGGTTTTTGTTGCCGCTTGTTTACATATTGTATTCAGGTACTGTATC
>VMBQ01011163.1:0-15310 GCA_007657795.1 Dreissena rostriformis | reverse complement strand
CCCCTCGCCCTTGCCTTCGCCCAACCCATCGACCTCCCCCTCCCCTCGCCCTCGCCCTACCCTCTCCCTCGACCTCCCCCTCCTCCTCCTTTTCATCTTCATCCTCTTCTTTCACCTCCTCTTGCTCATCCTCTTCATCCTCCTCCTCATCACCATCATCCTACTCATCTTCTTCATCCTCCTTCTTCTCATAATCATCATCATTATCATCATCACCACCACCACCACCATCACCATCACTTCCACCACCACGACAATCACCAGCATCATCACCATTACAAAAATCATCATCAACCATCACCAACATCATCATTATCATCATATAAAATGCCATGATTATACTAATCATTTGAAAATGTGTACTTATATATGTCATGAGCCGATATAGCAGGAGGTCGACAATTCAACGACAATACACACGCGTGAGACAAGATAATCCTAAATGTTATAAACTCCACGTATATAAAATACATGAACGTATCACTGCAAATGGTGTGCGTCTACATAGGAAAACACGTTTTACAAACTATGGAATCGCATGAAGGGTAAACAACTTTATTTGTGAAAGCTTGAACCAAGAGATCACAAAACCTGATTTGCGTTTTTCAGATCTCATAAAAGAAGAATTGAGAAAACTTGATTCAAAGCAGATGAGATTATTACATCATCAACTCATTTAAACGTGAAGTTGCAGAAGAAACGCTTTAATTTTTCACGGAACTTCACGTGAGCAGTTAATATTAAACATATTAATGTCCCTATGCAGAAGATTAGAAAAAAACGTGTTTCTATTTAGACGCTAAATGAAGACGTTTGTAATCGCGTTACTTAAATTGTATTTCTTAAGGGGCGTGATCTACATTCTGAGTTCGTAATCCTGCGGGAACTGGGTGATGAAATGTGATGCTAGATGTTCAATTGAAGTCGCATTCCTTGTAGTATAATTTGATCCTTTTTAAATCATCATTTGTTCTTATAACTCATAATGATGTTCATTTCTGTTTTACGAATACATAAAATTAAGTCTCTGTTCGAAAACTCTTGCATGAACCGAATTTACTGTAATGCACTTGCGGATTTTATTCAACATCATTAGCTGCTGCATACAAAAAGATACGATAAAACGTTACCAAAGTATGACAATTTTAGCTGCGTAGCCACATTAAGGCTTTGCAGGCCCGGTGTTTCAACTTTTTCCCAACAGTGAATAATATAAATATTCAAAAAAATGCAATAGAATCGAGGGCGAATGGGGTGACAGTTGGACGGGACAAACACTTATGTAAGCCATACACTTTACGTATGGTTCAATAGTGCCTGTTTATCTAAATAAAAATACATTTCTACGACAGCAAATGTTTGCAAACATTATTCACTACTGTTGTAGCTTTTTAATAGATATTACATTTATCTTAATATCTACAATTTGTATATTGACTCGATGACAGAACCTACGATAGGAAAATGGCCTGGAATATTTCACCAAGTACACTTCGTCTTTTTTGTCTGTAAGATGACACTAGAAACGATTTCCGCAAAATGTTTTTTAAACATGTTAATTTACTGCTTACAGTTTGGTGCAGAAAATGAATCGATTCCAGAAATACAAACATAAACAATGATATGGCGAATACGGAAACTACGGAAACAAAACGACTTTTATATATTAGAACTAGACTAACACCACATTGTATATGGACTAGTTTTACATCGCAAATGTGAGTGTTTTGATAACAACATCTACTTTTCAAAGTCCAATTAAGCATGACGTTCTAACTTCTGTTCATAGGTTTGATATTTGCATAAAAGATAAGACACATTTAGTATCTACTTTCGATGTGTGGGTTTTGTATTGGCTTCAGCCTCGCGTGCGTGTCCTCTTTGAAATGCGACATTAAATTCCTACCACGACTCTTTTCAAAGTAAAACAGTCGCTCAATCGAGAGCAACATTGCGTGTCGCCTAATACGATTACCGGAAGTCTTGTTTTAAGACAAATGGCATATGGTAGCAAAACGAAGAACGTCTTTCTTAGNCCCCTCATTTCCGGGCCTTACCTCTGGGAATCCACCAAGGGGTTGGGAAACGACCTTAAAATATAAGTGACGGTTCCTAAACAATTTCACGCAGTATGGTTTAATCGATTACCGCACCAAATTTGCAAAGGCCTTTGTGTATTAGAAAAAAGAAATATCCTTACGTCAGACTGGTCATTGAGTTACCGGGAACAAATGTCAGATTACGTATCGGAAATAACGCTAACAATCCCTCGAAACTTGATTTTCAGCTGTTCTTATATTTATATCCGTCAAACAAAAACAGTCACTCTTTTTTGTATGATCATAATATATATAAAAAAAAGACAAAAACATCAAAATTATTTTCCTCTCTTAAGAACGTGAGAAATTAATCCATCGAGAAATCATTATACATGATTTTACAGTTTATTGGAATCGCATGACAACGCACTCCTTATGTACATACGTATTTACAAATGTTCTTTGAAATAGTATATATGAAAGGTTTATTCAAGATACAATAGATATACAGTTCATGAGTATACATGTTATAGTAATAAAGTAACATATATAAAGGCATGAAATGTTATCATTATTAAATTTCATAAGTTGTTAAAAAAAGTATAAATACATGAAAAGGTCTAGGACAATTTGATTACAGCATTAAGAATCTATTTAACAATGTTATAGTTATAACATATATAGGGAATTATATCGTACTTATAAAACTTTTGTAATATCTAGTTCATTTTATTAGCTCGCCGGTTGGATATTGTTGCATAGAGAAAACGACAGCTTATATTAAATGACATGTTCTAACCGTGTTTACAGCTACAAAAATGCATTTTTAGGCGTATCATCTCACAAAGAATGCGTTTCGACTATCCTCATCGAATCTGGCCCACTTCAATTATAGTTCGAAGAATTTTGAAAGCATCTCCTATGTTAAAATTTGTAACACTACTCGAGAAGTCAACAAATAAATGACGATAAATACATCTTTCGTCTGATAAGCTAATTGGCTTCCCCCGGCTGTTCGTCTTTATAAAAAAACTAAATTACTTATTCATAGACAAGTTATTAGCATACTTAAGACCGTTTCAAGACTTCGGCATCTCTTCTGTAAACACGCGTTTATTGTGTTTACTCCACCTGGTCCCATTAACTTATTTTATTTAATTTTTAAACAACAACGCAGTCAGGACGTGAAATATGGAAGGACCAGGTGCGAGTGAGGCAAACCATGCGCCCCGAGAAGCGCATCAGTCATCGAACAGGTATTCATGTTTTCTTTCTTTTCAACGATGTAAGCGTTTCTTTATTTTGGGTAACATTCCACTAAACACATTTTGCTTACCCGATTGGAGACGCGCCATCGAAAATAAGAAGTTTTATTTGTAAATATTCGGTGCCCTGAATATATTTAGATCTTAAAATCAACAACTGGAAATAGCGAAATGACATTCTTTTCTTCACCAGGTTTCTGTTAAATTTTATTTATAAGTTGTGTTTTCTTTAATTTCATTCTTTCTCGGTAGTTGATAGATGGGATTTGGTAAATGCACGTACAGGAAAGTGACTCAATTAATGAAATGACAAGAAGCATACATACAATAATAAAACAATACAATTCAATAGTTTGCATAACCGTTTATTTAGTCACAATCGAGTTTTATACATTACGGTAATTTTAAGGCATCACAAATTGTTACTATTATTTAAAAACAAAATGTGGTCGGTGATGTCCGTTAATTTCCGTAGGTGCTTGATGATCATCCGATCCTGTTCTTTGTCAACGAAAATAATCGAAGTCTTAACGGACTGTTACGGACAATATACCGACCGTGTTTGCTTAGACATGTGCAAATAATAATAAATTATAAAATAACTCATTTTTGTGATATCTGGTTTGAATACAGACTGTTATAAAATACCATAAATAAACAAAATGTCTAGACGATGCAAACATTTTTGTTGCATGTATTTAATATAGATCGGGTTCAATTAAAAGGGAATGAATATGCAAGTCATTTTTTGTCATGCAAGTTAGATCATGCATTTTAGCCATCAACAACAGTGAATCACAGCACACTGTACGCGTAACGTTTTGTTGTTTATTGTTCCGTTAAACGTATCATGCTTATTTCCACCCTGAGCAGTGACTCACATAATTTGATAACAATGCACAACCCAAATCAGCAGAGCTTAAATGTCTCAAGTCTAACAGCTCACAATCATATTTCGAATCGTGTTATATCGATCACTTGCGCGCCTGTAGACGCCCCGGGTAGCCGACGGGCAACGTCGTCGGGGTTAGGTGAGAACCACCGACAATCTTCCGCCGACGTGGCACCTTACCTGTTAACCGGAATCCTAATTGCCGCGAATAATAGCAATAATAGCATTGAGAGATCGCGCTGAGATCAACAGACACGATAAACTATCAGCATACATATAGGTTAGATCTGCTCCTTGTCATAATTCGTTAACTCAGACAGCTCGTTCATACAAAAATGCATTTGGAAGCAGATTGTATTTCGTGGTGATTAGCCATACCCTCGGTGAGTAAGCCGCGGGCAGACTGGTTAAGTTAGCTCCGGGAGACAAAAGCCTGGTAGCCGAGCCAAATTCTGTCCGCATGAGTAATTGACACGTTTTTCGATATTCTCGACACCATTATCAATCTGATTATACGTGCAGACATATTTAAAGTGCAAACCAACAGAAAACAGAACATTGCATATTCTCTTGAATAACATTATTTAAATCGTTGAAGGTTACGATTAACTGGATACTTTTAAGTATTAGCATCTTAAAATATAACAGTACCACCACCGCCGCCGCCGCCAAAACCACAACAACCATCACCATCACCATCATCACCACCACCGTCATAATGATCATCATTCTTCTTCTTCATATTGATATTTTATTACGTCGCATACTACTACGATATATCGCCGCTATCATCACCACAATCACCACCACCAGCACCAACACCACCGTCATCATCATTATCTTTTCCTTTTTTTTAATTATTTCTATCAGTAATAATTGTATAATTGTAATACTATTTTGTATATTGTTAATTGTATAATGGTTATAAGTATAACCATTAAAAGTCTCGTGATGAATGTTTATTATATTATATACTCATGATAGTAATTATCTCTTGCAAGCAATATATAAGACATATTATATAAATATGTTTCATGTGGATACCTCTTTTTTAATATACATAATATTCCTCAAAAGAAACAACGCTATTACAAAAAAAAAATTCCACCATCGTCGATTTTTGTTTATCCGCATCGTCATCATTATAATTAATAGAACATGAACTGTGCCTATCACGACGCTTTGTTCTGCTGTTGTATTTATGACGGTTTCATGGCGACAACCAAACATGCGTGTCTCATAATTCATCGAGAATATATGGTACTTTAAGACCACCCTCATAGACTTCCATGGAGGCCGAACATTGCCTCCCCCTTCATCTTCACCGCCACTATCTATCAGGTCTTTCTGCCATTCAGTAACGAGACAGCTATACTGCCTGTACACTTTTTCATTCGCACTTCTACTTTCTTGGAAATAAATGAAAATAAGCATCAATATAGAAGGATAAGGGCAGATTTGTTTATGATACTAACTTTTAATCCATAACTAAAAAAGCGCACGTAATAAACAAACGAATGACACATCAAAGTAGATGCGGTCCGAAGGTAATGACATATTGAAATGAATAGACCTGTTACTCAATTGGTATTTGGACATTTTTCAAGCATGGTTACACATGCAAAGATATGGATATATACACAAAAACTATTACAACAACATGTCATTCCCCATACACAAAAAAGTAGGGGTAGATGGTAGGGTTGCATTAGTAGAACGTTAAAATTTCCGAATTGCCTTTTGCAAATGTTCGTTTACATCAAAGAAGTATAGAAGGTGGTTTTCTCTTTGAGGACCCGAGTTTTGCATCATCGACCTTCGTTCTGTCTTTCACTTTAACCCGACGCATCGGAAGTTTAGGACAGAATTAAACCATAACTGCACACTCCAGCTTTATATTTAACGATAATTTACATATTTCGTTGTGTGAAATCAAGAATGCTCACGACATCCCTCCTCTCTGGTATGGCGAAACACTACCAAACCCAATGGTAACTGGAAATCAAAACAGAGAGCACCCCGTTCGGTACGTCTTGAGGCGAAGAAAATAGGCCAGTCCCTTCGATAATGTCCAGCAGTCGCACATCGTAGTGACTCAGAGATATCAGTCTACATGTATACAATATCTACAGTAAAACTTCTGATTCGGAAAGTTCCGTTCCGTAGTAAACAAGGGGCTATAACTTGTGTCCAATGTTACTTGGAGAATCTTATCTTTAATAAAACATCGCAGCAGCTAAGGACAGGGGGCCGTTCGGCATCGAAACAAGAGGCTGTTAATGTTTTCCGTCATAGTTTTCAGCGACTTATCTTGGGCTGCATCACTGCAGTTAACTGAGGACCGGAACACCGCTGCTATTACACTTTCACGGTTGATTTTTATAAGATCCAACGAGGTTCCAGCCTGCATGCCGACACGCGTCAGCGGACATTATACTTATTAAAATTTCTTCAGATACTCTAGAATAAGATCTCTATGCTGATGCTGGAAATGAAATGGAGGAAGGAAGTCCAATAATAATATTAACAGCGAATATTGTTATATAAATCAAGATCTTGGTCAAATTATTGACGCTTATTTGGCGTCATTCAACGTTAACTATTGGGGTAAATGGAGTGCAAATAAGTTATTCATGCATGAATGGCCTCGAACGATGAAGATGCAAAAGATAAAGAGCGCGATGGATGTCGGGGATTAAAATTGGATGACCTTCTAGTTTTCTCTGCAGGTCACGAACCACTAACAATCGAGACGCTCCATCGGCTTTATCGGCCCGTGGACACCAACGGTTTTATGCACATTGTACAATCTTCATTAAGTAGATTGTATACAACTTTAGTAACATAGTGTTATAATAATATAATACATAGAAAGTGTGTCGTATAACAAAGAATAAATTGATTTATTAACAAATAGTTTGATGTGTCATGAGTAAAATTGCATTGCGGAAATTAAGCTAAGAATAACATGTTTTAATATTTTATACGTCTCCTGTTTGGCAGAAAATGAATACACTTAACTCGTACTGCCATTTTGCTTTCATTTTCTAGACAGCAGTCGTTTTACGTTTTCAGCGTTTTGACAGCGATTGAGTATAATAATTAACTGCTACAATATATTGCCTTCGTGCATGTTACTCTTAAGGAAGCGTTCTTAGATACTGATTACTCCTTTTGAGCCGCGTCATGCGAAAATGGGTGTTATGCTATATGCGTTTTGACAGCGATAGAGAATGATAATTAACTGCTAGAAAATATTGCTTAAGTGCATGTTACTCACAGGAAAGCGTTCTGAGATACTGATTCATCCTTACGAGCAGCGTCATGCGAAAATGGGTCTTATGTCATATACGTTTTGACAGCGATAGAGTATCATAATTAACTGCTAGAATATATTGCCTTCGTGCATGTTACCCGCAGGAAAGCTTTCTGAGACTGATTTCTCCTTACGAGTCGCGTCATGCACAAATGGGTCTTATGTCATATACGTTTTGACAGCGAAAAAGTATTATAANTATAAGCATACTTAAGACCGTTTCAAGACTTCGGCATCTCTTCTGTAAACACGCGTTTATTGTGTTTACTCCACCTGGTCCCATTAACTTATTTTTATTTAATTTTCAAACAACAACGCAGTCAGGACGTGAAATATGGAAGGACCAGGTGCGAGTGAGGCAAACCATGCGCCCCGAGAAGCGCATCAGTCATCGAACAGGTATTCATGTTTTCTTTCTTTTCAACGATGTAAGCGTTTCTTTATTTTGGGTTACATTCCACTAAACACATTTTGCTTACCCGATTGGAGACGCGCCATCGAAAATAAGAAGTTTTATTTGTAAATATTCGGTGCCCTGAATATATTTAGATCTTAAAATCAACAACTGGAAATAGCGAAATGACATTCTTTTCTTCACCAGGTTTCAGTTAAATTTTATTTATAAGTTGAGTTTTCTTTAATTTCATTCTTTCTCGGTAGTTGATAGATGGGATTTTGTAAATGCACGTACAGGAAAGTGACTCAATTAATGAAATGACAAGAAGCATACATACAATAATAAAACAATACAATTCAATAGTTTGCATAACAGTTTATTAAGTCATAATCGAGTTTTATACATTACGGTAATTTTAAGGCATCACAAAATGTTACTATTATTTAATAACAAAATGTGGTCGGTGATGTCCGTTAATTTCCATAGGTGCTTGATGATCACCCGATCCTGTTCTTTGTCAACGAAAATAATCGAAGTCTTAACGGACTGTTACGGACAATATACCGACCGTGTTTGCTTAGACATGTGCAAATAATTATAAATTATAAAATAACTCATTATTGTGATATCTTGTTTGAATACAGACTGTTATTAAATACCATAAATAAACAAAATGTCTAGACGATGCAAACATTTTTGTTGCATGTATTAATATAGATCGGGTTCAATTAAAAGGGAATGAATATGCAAGTCATTTTTTGTCATGCAAGTTAGGTCATGCATTTTAGCCATCAACAACAGTGAATCACAGCACACTGTACGCGTAACGTTTTGTTGTTTATTGTTCCGTTAAACGTATCATGCTTATTTTCACACTGAGCAGTGACTCACATAATTTGATAACAATGCACAACCCAAATCAGCAGACCTAAATGTCTCAAGTCTAACAGCTCACAATCATATTTCGAGTCGTGTTATATCGATCACTTGCGCGCCTGTAGACGCCCCAGGTAGCCGACGGGCGCCGTCGTCGGGGTAAGGTGAGAACCACCGACAATCTTCCGCCGACGTGGCACCTTACCTGTTAACCGGAATCCTAATTGCCGAAAATAAAAGCAATAATAGCATTGAGAGATCGCTCTGAGATCAGCAGACACGATAAACTATCAGCATACATATAGGGTAGATCTGCTCCTTGTCATAATTCGTTAACTCAGACAGCTCGTTTATACAAAAAAAGCATTTGGAAGCAGTTTGTATTTCGTGGGGATTAGTCATACCCTCGGTGAGTAAACCGCCTGGTAGCCGAGCCAAATTCTGTACGCATGAGTTATTGACACGTTTTTCGATATCCTCGACACCATTATCAATCTGATATGTGCAGACATATTTAAAAGTGCAAACCAACAGAAAACAGCACATTGCATATTCTCTTGGATAACATTATTTAAATCGTTGAAGGTTACGATTAACTGGATATTTTTAAGTATAATCATCTTAAAATATAACAGTACCACCACCGCCGCCGCCGCAAAAACCACAACAACCATCACCATCACCATCATCATCACCACCGTCATAATGATCATCATTCTTCTTCTTCATATTGCTATTTTATTACGTCGCATACTACTACGATATATCGCCGCCATCATCACCACAATCACCACCACCAGCACCAACACCACCGTCATCATCATTATCTTTTCATTTTTTTATTATTTCTACCAGTAATAATTGTATAATTGTAATACTATTTTGTATATTGTTAATTGTATAATGGTTATAAGTATAACCATTAAAAGTCTCGTGATGAATGTTTATTATATTATATACTCATGATAGTAATTATCTCTTGCAAGCAATATATAAGACATATTATATAAATATGTTTCATGTGGATACCTCTTTTTTAATATACTTAATATTCCTCAAAAGAAACAACGCTATTACAAAAAAAATGCCACCATCGTCGATTTTTGTTTATCCGCATCGTCATCATTATCATTAATAGAACATGAACTGTGCCTATCACGACGCTCTGTTCTGCTGTTTTATTTTATGACGGTTTCATGGCGACAACCAAGCATGCGTGTCTCATAATTCATCGAGAGTATATGGTACTTCAAGACCACCCTCATAGACTTCCATGGAGGCCGAACATTGCCTCCCCCTTCATCTTCACCGCCACTATCTATCAGGTCTTTCTGCCATTCAGTAACGAGACAGCTATACTGCCTGTACACTTTTTCATTCGCACTTCTACTTTCTTGGAAATAAATGAAAATAAGCATCAATATAGAAGGATAAGGGCAGATTTGTTTATGATACTAACTTTTAATCCATAACTAAAAAAGCGCACGTAATAAACAAACGAATGACACATCAAAGTAGATGCGGTCCGAAGGTAATGACATATTGAAATGAATAGACCTGTTACTCAATTGATATTTGCACATTTTTCAAGCATGGTTACACATGCAAAGATATGGATATATACACAAAAACTATTACAACAACATGTCATTCCCCATACACAAAAAGTAGGGGTAGATGGTAGGGTTGCATTAGTAGAACGTTAAAATTTCCGAATTGCCTTTTGCAAATGTTCGTGTACATCAAAGAAGTATAGAAGGTGGTTTTCTCTTTGAGGACCCGAGTTTTGCATCATTGACCTTCGTTCTGTCTTTCACTTTGACCCGACGCATCGGAAGTTTAGGACAGAATTAAACCATAACTGCACACTCCAGCTTTATATTTAACGATAATTTACATATTTCGTTGTGGGAAATCAAGAATGCTCACGACACCCCTCCTCTCTGGTATGGCGAAACACTACCAAACCCAATGGTAACTGGAAATCAAAAAAGAGAGCTCGGTTCGTCTCGAGGAGAAAAAAATAGGCCAGTCCCTGCGCTAATGTCCAGCAGTCTCACATCGTAGTAGCTCAGAGATATCAGTCTACATGTATACAATATCTACAGTAAAACTTCTGATTCGGCAAGTTCCGTTCCGTAGTAAACAAGGGGCTATAACTTTTGTCCAATGTTACTTGGAGAATCTTATCTTTAATAAAACATCGCAGCAGCTAAGGACCGGGGGCCGTTCCGCATTGAAACAAGAGGCTGTTAATGTTCTCCGTCATAGTTTTCAGCGACTTATCTTGGGCTGCATCACTGCAGTTAACTGAGGACCGGAACACCGCTGCTATTACACTTTCACGGTTGATTTTTATAAGATCCAACGAGGTTCCAGCCTGCATGCCGACACGCGTCAACGGACATTATGCTTATTAAAATTTCTTCAGATACTCTAGAATAAGATTTCTATTCTGATGCTGGAAATGAAATGGAGGAAGTCCAATAATAATATTAACAGCGAATATTGTTATATAAATCAAGATTTTGGTCAAATTATTGACGCTTATTTGGCGTCATACAACGTTAACTATTGGGGTAAATGGAGTGCAAATATGTTATTAATGCATGAATGGCCTTGAACGATGAAGATGCAAAAGATAAAAAGCGCGATGGATGTCGGGGATTAAAATTAAATGACCTACTAGTTTTCTCTGCAGGTCACGAACCACTAACAATCGAGACGCTCCATCGGCTTTATCGGCCCGTGGACACCAACGGTTTTATGCACATTGTACAATCTTCATTAAGTAGATTGTATACAACTTTAGTAACATAGTGTTATAATAATATAATACATAGAAAGTGTGTCGTATAACAAAGAATAAATTGATTTATTAACAAATAGTTTGATGTGTCATGAGTAAAATTGCATTGCGGAAATTAAGCTAAGAATAACATGTTTTAATATTTTATACGTCTCCTTTTTGGCAGAAAATGAAAACACTTAACTCGTACTGCCATTTTGCGTTCATTTTCTAGACAGCAGTCGTTTAACGTTTTCAGCGTTTTGACAGCGATTGAGTATAAAAATTAACTGCTACAATATATTGCCTTCGTGCATGTTACTCTCAAGGAAGCGTTCTTAGATACTGATTACTCCTTTTGAGCCGCGTCATGCGAAAATGGGTCTAATGCTATATGCGTTTTGACAGCGATAGAGAATGATAACTAACTGCTAGAATATATTGCTTTAGTGCATGTTACTCGCAGGAAAGCGTTCTGAGATACTGATTAATCCTTACGAGCAGCGTCATGCGTAAATGGGTCTTATGTCATTTACGTTTTGACAGCGATAGAGTATCATAATTAACTGCTACAATATATTGCCTTCGTGCATGTTACTCTCAAGGAAGCGTTCTTAGATACTGATTACTCCTTTTGAGCCGCGTCATGCGAAAATGGGTCTTATGCTATATGCGTTTTGACAGCGATAGAGAATGATAACTAACTGCTAGAATATATTACTTTAGTGCATGTTACCCGCAGGAAAGCGTTCTGAGACTGATTTCTCCTTACGAGTCGCGTCATGCACAAATGGGTCTTATGTCATATACGTTTTGACAGCGAAAAAGTATTATAATTAACTGCTAGAAGATATTGCCTTCGTGCATGTTAACCTCAGGGAAGCGTTCTCAGATACTGATTACTCCTAACGAGTCGCGTCATTCGAAAATGGATTTTATGTCATATGCGTTTTGAAAGCGAAAGAGTGTGATAATTAACTGCAATTATCTTTTAGCTTCGTGCATGTAGCTTTCAAGGAAGCGTTCATAGATACGGAATACTCCTCACGAGCTGCGTCATGCGAAAATGGGTATTATGCCATATAAGTTTTGACAGCGATACAGTATGATAAATTACCTCAAGAATATTGATTTATTGCCTTTGTGCATGTAGCTCGCAGGGTAACGATCTCAGATACTGATTACTCCTTACGAGCCGCGTCATGCGAAAAGGGGTATTATGTCATATGCGTTTTGACAGCGATAGAGTATGATAATTAACTGTGACAATGTATTAGCTTTGTGGATATAGATCTCAAGGAAGCGTTCTTAGATACTGATTACTCCTTATGAGCCGCGTCATGCGGAAATCGGTTTTATGCCATTTGCGTTTTGACAGCGATAAAGTATGATAATAAACTGCTTGAATATATTGCCTTAGTGCATGCAACTCGCAGGGAAGCATTCTCAGATACTGAATACTCCTTACGAGCCGCGTCATGCGAACATAGGCATTATGCCATATGCTTTGACAGCGAAAGAGTATGATAAATAACTTCTTATGCTGAATGCGTTTTGAAAGAGATAGAGTATGATAATTAACTGCTAGAATATTTTGCCTTCGTGCATGTTACTCACAGAGAACGTTCTCAGATACTGATTACTTCTAACGAGCCGCGTCATGCGAAAATGGGTCAAATGTCATATACGTATTGACAGCGATAGAGTATCATAATTAACTGCTAGCATATATTGCCTTCGTGCATGTTACCCTCAGGAAAGCGTCCTGAGATACTGATTACTCCTTACAAGTCGCGTCATGCGAAAATGGGTCTTATGTCATATACGTGTTGACAGCGATAACGTATTATACTTAACTGCTAGAATAGATTGCCTAAGTGCAAGTTACTCGCATGCAAGCGTTCTCAGATAGAGATTACTCCTTAAGAGCCCCGTCATGCGAATATGGGTCTTATTGTGAAAAATATGATTTTATCTGACATGTTTATTTGTGAGACAAATGCGATTGGCCTATATACATATCTGGATATGAATTACTTGGGGAACAGAAAAATATGAAATACAAATTATATAAATGAATTGTTTACATGATGCGTTTAAAAACTTCACAGACACAACGAAACAAAACACTGTTGTAAGTAAAGTATATGTCAAGTTTGTGAACATTATGGTATTGATATATACTACTATATCGTGCATAAAGTGTTCGTGTTTGAAGACATCAGATAGTGAATCATTGAAACAGAACAGATTCTGTCATTGATCTGTATACGTTCCGGGAATTCTTGTTATTCCAGGCTTATTATTACCTTGTTATTACCGTTTCAGAGACTGTGATAAAATACACATCATTGTAATTAAATTTCTTAGTAGGTCGCTTTATTGCTAACGCGAGACGCGGTATTATCGATGTCTTTGTTATCTTGTCTTCTAATAGAAAGTCAATATGATGAGTGTTATGATTTTAATTACTCGAATACGTGTTCAACCATTCGAATGCATTATCATTGAAGAGCATTTCATTAATGAAATAAGTCCGTTACTGTTCTGTTCAGCCTGTTTTACATATGAGATTAGCAGTATCGACGAGAACACACATATAGGGAAATCATTATATATTTAAGTACGTTTCGCAGCTCAGTTTACGTTAATGTACCAAAACGCAAACAACGTTTACATCGCGTACTAAAAGCTTCATTTGTTCAGCGATGTTATTCTAGACAAAAACAGGGGTTTAGATACAATCTAGATTTGAATCCAATGATAGAAATTGACCGGAATGAAAACAATCAAGATTTATGTGATTAAGAACCATACCTGGATAATTAAATTAATACAATTGCGTGATTTGTGTCTCAGATAGACCATTTATACTTGTTGTTTTTTAGCGTTTCACAATCAACTCGGAGATGTGATAACGCACAGGGCAAATGTTAACAAAGTGCCAACAAGGGTAGCATAGTGCAACGAACAAAATACGTAGTTTCGGATTTACAAAGCGTACCACAGGTCAACATGTTATTAGATGCATGAGATGCACAGCTGCCATCGCTGAGGAAACATACGCTTACTCATGTTAGAATTTGAAACACCGTTTCTAAGTGTAAACATCCGCCGTCCATACAACTTACATGTTTTCGCGAGAAAGACATCATACACAGTGGCACGGAAATGAGTACAAAAACCCAAGTTTTGGTGAATATTGAAATTATATTCTATTTGTTTCCACATCTTCCTATTTGTTGGTAGATCATCTATTTAATCAAGTAAGACTTCGATTATTGGAACAGTTAAAATAACTTAGTGCGTATATTTGTAGAATTCATTAAAAACAGTGTCGCACTGGTTAAAAAATTATATTTAACCTGGCTATGTCGAAAAGGCTTACGGCGTTGGAATTAAGGCGCTTTGGATCTATATTTCACCGAAATAAAATATAACTACAAAAGAACAAAACCCAGAAGCAAATAACCGCAGATTGTTCGTAATATGAAATACATTTCTGCATTTTGCTATATTTGGCCTGCTGAGTCAGATAAAAGCTACTGATTTATTTTTAATAAACGCTTAACTTGTGAGATGAAACTTGAATCAAGCTCCATATTTGTTTTCTTATCGAATGCGTCGAAGGGAAGCAAATAACCTCGTATGTTATGTTTTTGTTTCATATACCTACTATTATATGTATCTTGTTTATTATTAAATAAAATCTTTTGTATATGCATACTTATGTCTGT
>VMBQ01011162.1:0-19478 GCA_007657795.1 Dreissena rostriformis | reverse complement strand
CATGTGCAAAATTGGCTGACATGTTTGTCGTTAGACTAATTTGTTCTTTTTTTTCGCCAGGATTGTCTGTTTAACAGACCAGAGAAGTTTTAATTGCATTTTAAAATATTCTCCGTTATTGTTCGATTCTTTCTGTATTGTTTTGTAACTTTGACCGGTTCGGTCAGGTTATTTTCTTTTTCTTTGTTTAAGGAAAATGCCTAAACACGTGGTTCGTGTGTTATACATTGCGAGAACGTGAAAAGCGTGCTTTTTCTTATTCATTGAAGAATGTATATCATTTGCTTGTGTGCAAATCATGATTTTACGTTCTACATGACGATCTAGTTGATGGTCATTGTATTATTTCATCTGTTTCGAATTAAACTTTTGTTTAATTTATGCTCTACGGCAATGGTATTATACGTACTATTGGCTTTCTCTTTTACACTTAGTAACTGAGAGAGTGTTAATTATTTTCATTATGGGCAAATAATGATTTAATATGCCGTATGACAATCTGGTCTATGACCAGTTTATTGATGAATATGTTTTGCTCTTGTTTTTCATAATCGATCTACATGATGGTCGGAAATACAAGAGTTGAGATGATGTTTACATCGATGCCAAAGGACGTTGATCACGAAGCTTTGGCTCTGCATCGATCGACGTCAGACCATATGGCTCCTGCCATACATCGGTCTTTGGCTATCCGGGCAAGACGTTGACCGAAACGGGCTATATGCTGTCAGTCGGTCGACGTCAGACCATATGGCGTCCACCATACGTCGGTCTCTGCCCGAGGACGTTGATCACGGAGCTTTGGCTCTGCATTGATCGACGTCGGACCATATGGCATCCACCATACTTCGGTCTTTACCACTCATTGGTCAAAGTTCAGCCTTGTAGTAACTTTTTGTAAGATAAATTTAGCATTTAAAATTATTTGAAATGCAGTGCAAACAAATATAAATGTCATTTAAACTATACGGCGTAGTATTTTACAAGCACGTGCTATTATCGGTAGATGTTGATACAATCTACGCTATTTTTGGACACTTCAATTTTTCGACTCTAAATTTTCGGACACCTGTATTTTGTGAATATGTTTCGTATCTAAGTTTTCGGACACAATTTTTTTTAATTATGTTTAAGTGTCCGAAAACATAGAGTAATTACGGTAATACTGTATGATTGTCAAATAAAAAAGTGTAGGGCATACAAATGGAAGGGGTGACCACATATTTTAAGAAGGAAGGCATAACAATAGAAGACGGGCCCCTATTTTTCTACTATAAATCCCTAGTACGATGATTTATTACTATAAAAGAGTAATAACTGAGTTAGTAAATTGCTGTATTACTAATATAATTATACCCCCATTACCATTGGTAATGGGGGCTATATAGGAGTCACTTTGTCTGTCTGTCTGTCTGTTCCGAAATTTCATCCGATCTTCACCAAACTTGGTCACACGTTGTATATAGATGATGTTTAGGTCAAGTTTGAATATGGGTAATGCCAGGTCAAAAAATAAGTCACGGGGTCACTTAGTGCGTTTAAAACCGAAAGTTTGTCCAGACCATAACTATGTCATTTATTGTTAAATTTTAAAATCATTTGGGATATTTGTTTACCATCATTGGACAGTGTGTCACGCGAAAGAATTACGTCGATATCTGCAAGGTCAAGGTCACATTTTGAGTTCGAAGGTCAAATGCTTGTCCGGGCCATAACTATGTCGTTCAATGTGAGAATTTAAAATCATTTGGCACATTCGTTCAGCATCATTGGACAGTGTGTCCTGCGAAAGAATTACGTCGATATCTCCAAGGTCAAGGTCACACTTTGAGTTCAAAGGTCAACAACGGCCATAAATGAGCTTGTCCGGGTCATAACTATGTCGTTCATTGTGAGATTTTTAAAATCATTTGGCACATTTGTTCACCATCATTTGACGGTGTGTCGCGCGAAAGAATTACATTGAAATCTCCAAGGTCAAGGTCACACGTTGTGTTCAAAGGTAAAAAAAGGCCATAAATGAGCTTGTCCGGGCTTTAACTATGTCGTTCATTGTGAGAATTTAAAATTATTTGGCACATTTGTTCACCATCATTGGATGGTGTGTGGGCCGAAAGAATTACGTTGATAACTCCAAGGTCAAGGTCACACTTTGAGTTCAAAGGTAAAAAATGGCCATAAATGAGCTTGTCCGGGCCATAACTATGTCGTTCATTGGGAGATTTTAAAATCATTTGGTACATTTGATCACCATCATTGGACGGTGTGTCACGCGAAAGAATTACCTCACGGTCACACTTTGAGTTCAAAGGTCAAAAATGGCCATAAATGAGCTTGCCCGGGCCATCACTATGTCGTTCATTGTGAGATTTTAAAATCATTTGGCACATTTGTTCACCATCATTTTACGGTGTGTCGGGCAAAAGAATTACATTGAAATCTCCAAGGTCAAGGTCACACATTGAGTTCAAAGGTCAAAAATGGCCATAAATGAGCTTGTCTGGGCCTTAACTATGTCGTTCATTGTGAGAATTTAAAATCATTTAGCACATTTGTTCACCATCATTGGATGGTGTGTCAGCCAAAGAATTACGTCAATATCTCAAAGGTCAAGGTCACACTTTGAGTTCAAAGGTAAAAAATGGCCAAGCTTGTCCGGGCCATTAGTATGTCGTTCATTGTGAGGATTTAAAATCATTTGGAACATTTGTTCATCATCATTGCACGGTGTGTCGCACGAAAGAATTACGTCAATATCTCCAAGTTCAAGGTAAGACTTGGAGTTCAAAAATCGAAAATGGCCATTAATGAGCTTGTCCGGGCAATAACTATGTCATTCATTGTGAGATTTTCAAATGACTTTGTACATTAATTTTGTTCACAGTCATTGGACGGCGTGTCATGCACAAGAATTCAAGAGTTCAAAGGTGAAAATAGCCATTAATGATAATGGCTTATAGTCTATCAGCCAGATGGGTTGGGGTGTACCACTCAGGGGGGNGTCCGGGCCATAACTATGTCAATCATTGTGAGATTTAAAAATCATTTGGCTCATTTGTTCACCATCATTGGACGGTGTGTTGTGCAAAAGAATTACGTTGAAATCTCCATGATGTCGGAATGTGGATCAAATGCTGCCCGGGGATTAAAAAAGTTGAATTTGGTTTAACAGTCAATCCTGACCTATTGGACACACGTGCTAAGAAGCCAACCTGCGGTATTCGGCAAGCTAAAGTCCGCCCGTGCATTTTCAGTTTTTACATATCTTGTGTCAAGCACTATTATGTCGTACAAGGCCAGCAGACACCCATCACTGATAATAAAATACACAAAGTCATAAACTAATCACTTTTCCCAAATATACCTGTCTATAAACAATGGGTCACACCTCAAAGAGAGAATGATGCAAATAACTTCACAGCATATTGGCTATGATGGGATGTAAACACCTCTATAGTTAAAATGCTTTATTAATTGAATTCATAGTGGTATTTTGAATAAATTATGTATAAAAGGCATATACACACTGAATTAATTCTGTCATATCACAGCTGTCTTTGGGTTATCACCAATAATGTAATAAAATTGTGCAAGGCAGCCAACCTGTCGAATTCAGCCACTTTTCTTCTAGATTGTTAACACGTCAGCATTATGANATAATAATAATAATAATAATAATAATAATAAAAATAATAATACTTCTACTACTACTACTACAACTAATAATAATAATAATAATAATAATAATAGCAATAAAAAATAAAAATAAATAATAACAAAAATATAATAATAATAATAACAACAATAATTCACGTATTTCAAAATAATGATATGGTTTGTTCAATATCTAATACATTTCGTTTGCTCAATTTAAATGCAAAACTCTTACAGACAAATAATTTCATTTAACGTTTTAACAAAGGACACTTGATTAATGATTTAAATAAAACATAATGGAGATTAGCGAATTCATTTATAATGCTAGATGACGATCTTTAAACATTTACGAGATTTGACGCTGCACCTTTCGTCAAATCAAATATTTATTTAAGTTTTTAAGAACACGGAAGTATTGGCATTGCTATTGAAAATCAAATACCTGTCAGCAATTGTCTAGTGTATTGTTGTGCTGAATGGATCTTTTATTGATCGGTATTGATCTATAACCAGTTCATTTAAATGTTCCGGCTTTAATACATACATACATGTACATACGTACCCATTTACATTTGCAGTATTGGATATTTGGGTATAGCCGTCTGTGCGTTTCAACTATTGTAACTGTATGCAATTCAGTAAGCAGTTCCACGTAGATACACGTCGCCTTTGTGGCATTGCATACTTTACATAGTTATTACAATTTAAGCAGCTGAAGCAATTCCGTTACAGGTAAAATAAGAATTTAAAGCTATCAAAAGAAGTACATTGGGAAATATTTAGAGCAAAATATGCAGGTTAACTTGCCCTGCCGTCGTTAGGCAACACGGAATATTATGGAACAACACAAACCAAAGAACCTTGAAACATCAATTTTGACGAATACTACGTTTGTGATATAATTGTCAAGGCTGAAAAAATATTAATGATTACTAGCAAAAGTCTTCGACATTTGTTCCCCCAAGACTTTCGGAAAGTTTTTAAATGCAATATTTATCCACTGTGACAGATGGGTCGTGTGTTAGGAGTACTATACCTTTGAACAAAACAACCGAGTTAAATGCGATTGTCATACAGAACCTGTAATTTAATCAAACAGGATTTTTGCACCGTCGACATGTCATTGTATACCCCCTGATTATCGCTCTGTTAAAGCTGTGTAATCCCAGCCTCGATGGTGAGTTGTGGTGACTATGTCCGTAGAACATTAGATAGCTGAAACACTCATCCGCACTACAAACATATCATTAAGGTGAGGATGGTGAGAATTACATTATAGACGCTACTAATTCGAAACCGGAATCGAAACCGGCTAGAAAAAGAACGTTTTAATTTTACCTTAACACACGTTTAAATACTTTAGAAGACGATTGCAAGCATTACTGTGGGTAGAATGGTTACGTATAGAAGACGAATTATTAGTAGTAGTAGTAGAAGCAGTAGCAGTAACAGTAGAAGCAGTGGTAGTAGTAGTAGTAGCAGCAGCAGCAGCAGTAGTAGTAGGAGGAGGAGGAGGGTCTTGCAAAACATAGGAACTTTTATTTTGAGAAATTACACTCATTTTGAATTGGACATTTGCAGACAAGCATCAAGGACATATTGATTGCCATTAACCCACGAAAACCACTGCGAATCTACACAGATGACGTAAGTAATATCAACGTAACAATCCGATACCGTCTCTGGTTTGTATTTTATTTTTCCATAGAAAATGATGTGTTTATAAAAAATTGCATCGTATGACAAATGATATAAATGATGCGTCCTTATGTACATAAATATATAAATAAATAAATAAGAAATGTAGTTGTGGCTTTATATGTGGACGTCATTCAATACATTGAGATATAAAATGAGATAAACATCATAGTTAAAAACTTGCGAAAATAAATCGGAACTCACGGACACGTTGACGCGTATGTTACACATTGTAACCAATATCCACGAATTCCAGATCCACGAGCAGTACCACTATGATCAGGCGCTTGGCGGACTGCAGCCCCACGTGTTCCAAGTGTCGGCTGCTGCGTACAAGCGCATGCTGCAAACCGATACTGACCAGGTATTTAATGTCAATCGGAATTCTTCTGTATTGGATCTCTCAGGGTTATTATTAAATCATTGGACATGTTTATTCGTTTCCTGATATTAACAGTGTGTGACACAGTTTGGTGATCGATATATATGAAAGTCCTGACTGGGAATTGTTGTTTGCCGTCTGACAATTGCTCTTTGATTAACGCCAGTTGCTATTGGCCAAATACCCGTTGCTCAATGTTTTCGTTTTCTTTAAAGCAATTAGAAATCAGCAGATTTCATTCACCAATATGAAATCAACAGCTGACATGGAACTCAGGGCTTCCATACATCAGCAATCAGCAACTGGGATAAAGCGATTTGCATTTGTCAACTGGCATTAAGCAATTATAATTAGCAAATGCCAATCAACAACCTGCAGTTAACAACTGTTAAAGGATAAGCAAATAATATTAAGAAACTGGCAATTTTAGAATAAGAAACTTCAATGGTACACCGGCTTTCCATACACATCAGATCAATACGGGAAGCGGATAACGACAACGAGCGAGGCCTGGTATTGTAATGCGCATGGGGGTTAGAGGGTTAGGGTTAGGGTAAGGGGTCAGGTTACGGTAAGGGTTAGCCTTAACCCTAACCGTTGTCGTTGTCCGCTTCCCGATCAATACACTGTTGCTATTGAACTGTTGAGTTCTCTCAGCCAAGCTCAATCAGCTGAAATACAAGACGGCATTTTAGTATATTTAAGTTTATGATATTTTATGGTGGGCCAATACATGACTAAAAGTACATCATGTTGTAGCTGGGTATTTCTAAAACTTACAATTGAGACTTACTTACAATGAATTATGTGTTAGAAGATAAATATAAACAAAGTGCAACAACGTCTACATTCTAGAAAATTTATATCCGAAATTCGGCCTAAATTATGTTAATCTGTGGTTTAAACAAGTTCTTCACAGCATTGAGGAATGATAAGTGCACATAGTGAAAGCAAGTTTTGAACAATCTTTACTGCATATTATATTCTATGAGCTAAGTTCAATAACTTAAAACGAAATGATAATTCAAATATAAGTGATGTTTATGGAGACGATAAAAGCCTGAACAAATTGTCCTTTTTTTAAAACCAAGGTCATTATCGTCTCTGGTGAGAGTGGTGCGGGAAAGACAGAAAGCACGAAGTACATGGTTAAGCACCTCGTGAACATGTGCAAGGGCGGGGACATGGAGCTGCACAACAAACTCATCGAGGTGAGGATTGTGTATGTTAACATTTTTAGGCCTTACACGTTTCTGCCAATAAATTGTTAACCTATGTTCAGCAATTTTAACTTTCGTTAAAGGTAAATGCAGACGTTTTCGATTAATCGCTTTGCCAAGTAATGCGAGTACTTTTTTTCTGACATCTATGTATAAGTCGTTAAACTCATGATACCAATATTTTATTATTTGCAATATTATTGTTATAATTGATAAAAAAGTCATGAACAAAATGATTATTAAATAGGGATTGTAATCATAACTTGTCAAATATTTTGTTTAGATAAATCCGCTGTTGGAGGCGTTCGGAAATGCTAAGACCACTCTGAACGAGAATTCAAGCAGATTTGCGAAGTACCTGGAAGTTAGCTTCAAACAAGATGGGCAACTAGCGGGAGGTAATGCTTCTGAGTTAGCAGATGGAAATCCAACAGCAAATAAAGATTCAACCAAATTAAGCTCTATTGCATCGAAAGCCATCGGCTTTAAATACGCATTGAGACAAGTCTATTGCTTGGAAAGGACCAATCGTTGGTGTGTTTTGCAAAGTCAATCTCTTAAACGCAACAGACGACAATAATACTAAGAAATTGCTGATAAACAATAATACGAAATTGCTGATGTAACTTCCAATCATTGTACGGATTTATTTTTAAATGTAGATTATTAATTAATTAAGCTGTTTCTTCATTACGAGTCTACGTCGTTAGTTATATTGCGTTTCCTGATTTATAGTGTTCATTTTTAATCTGTGATTAAAGTTAGAAAATTGTCATTCCGAAAGCTTTTTACAAGTCCATTTATTTGTTTAGTTTCTTCAATATAAAAGTCTCTTGCAAGGTATAAATATTTGTTTGTTACCCCCACAAAAAGTATATGATTTGATTCACTTGTATTTAATGCTCATCACTGATAATCCCATGATACAATTTTACTCGTAATACTTTATTGATTTACATGGAAAGGGAGGTAACCTTTTTGAAGAAATACTTGTTAAGAACGGAAGAGGTAATTTAACATATTAGAATCTGTATAGTATGGCAAAATCGTATATATTTAAAGGTTGCTTCATATTTTTATGCTCCCCCAATTTTTTTTATTTTTTTTTGGGGGGGGGGGGCATATAGCCGCCGCTTCGTCTGTCCGTGCGTGCGTGCGTCCGTGCGTCCGTCCGGATTTTTGTCCGGGCTATTTCTTAGCAACTAATGACCGGAATTCAATGAAACGTTATGGGAAGCTTCACTACCAACAGGAGATGTGCATATTATCAGCCGGTTATGGTCGGATGAGTTATGGCCCTTTGAAATTTTCTATAAACTGTACATAGTGCAATTTTTGTCCGGGCTATTTCTCCCCAACTACTGACTGGAATTCAATGAAGCTTTATGGGAAGCTTAACTACCTTGAGGAGATGCGCATGTTATTGGTTGGTTCTGGTTAGATGATTTATTTAGAGAGTTATTGCCCTTTGAAATTTTTAAGTTGCTTAACCATCCATCGTATTATTTTGTCCAAAATTATGCCCCTCAAGACGTTTCCTTTTATCTGAATATATAGTGCAATATTGTGACAAAAAAACTTTGGGGAGCATTACCCGTCTCCGACGGTTTCTTGTCTATGTTATAATTTGCACGATTTCAGCTGTCGTTCGTGACTACATGCTGGAGAAGTCCAGAATCGTCTATCAGAGCGATGGGGAAGGCATATTTCACATATTTTACGCAATGTTTGCTGGTTGCACCCCAACACAAAGGGGAGATCTGTTCCTACCTTCAGACATTGCCCAGTACAGGTAAATAAATGGTGTTCTTGTTGCACAATTAAGTTAGGATAAAGCACTAGAAAATGCTGTATATTTCATGATAAGTCAGATGTTTATTTCTCAGGAAATGAGTCTTAATTACCCGCTTTAACAAATAATGGGTGTATGAAAATATTAAAATTAACATATACAAAAAGACATCATAAATCCATTCACAACATTAAATTTTACATTTTTTTCGTTAACATGCGATTTTGGTACACGTGTTCTGCGTAAACCGCATATCAGTGAAGTTCATTTCCTTTAATAAATGAGTTTTTTTCAACTAGTAGTCATTTTTGTTAACAATATTAATTGATACTTTTCTGAAATAAAGGCATTAGCACACAACACAATGCATTTCATCGATTAAGCAACTTTTTCAACATAACATTGATTTCTTTCGAAATTATTGTAGACGCGGTAAAATTTGTTGACGCCGTAAATTTTTGGTTAATTTAGCCTTAATCAATAAAACTTAAAATGTAATACTAACTTTGTGTTGCAATACAGAATTGTTCCAGTAGTATTACATGTAAATATTTCATCTGAATGCATCTTTTTCCATTAAACAATCTTATAAGCAGACATCATATTTACATTGTGATAGGATTTTATGCACAGAGCAATAATTTAGACACCTGTAAGAGATCTGCAACTTATAATGTGAGGACATGACTCAAAAAAGCAACGATGCGTTTTTTTAATTGCAGGATTCTGCGAAGCGATCCGTACCACGTTGACAGAACAGACAGTTATAAAAAGATGTTCTCCGACACAATGAAAATATTGGACAAAATAAACGTGGTAAGTTTAAGTATACACCATCAGTACATGTTAAAAAAGAAGTAATGTATGTCCTTTAAAAAAATAAATTTGTACACGATATGTATTCACTTAATTAACAAATTGAAAACCTAAGTATTTTGGATCTTCTATCTGATAATCCCTAAATGTTTATACCATCTGCATTTCACAAAAACCGCTATTTCGACAACAAACACCACACGCTACTTACCTAATATTGCAGTTTGTTGTCTTCATATGTTTATTTTTAATGTGTAAAGGACAGTGACGTAGTACTTACCATGCTGGCGGCAGTCATCCAAATCACTGAGATTGAATTCGAGGAGGACGACAAAGGCATTGCACAGATCAAGGATGCTGCACCATTCGCGCATGGTAAAACTGTTATACCATATTGTTTATTTTTAGAAATGATATACTTTCTATGAATAATGTTTTAGTTATTTGCTTTGTTGTAAACATTGGCACTCGTTTTAATAAACAAATTGTTGGTTTCATTCGAAGGAATGAATACAATCCATAATTAGATCTATGAAGTCATGATTCACGAATATGTTCACCTATGTTCATGTTTTGCCTAAGAGAATAGAGTGCACAAGTGTGTGACTCACACATGAATAAACATGGTAACAAGGCATTGATATCATTTCAATGTTTCTGTTATGTTTTATTATTCCAATATTTAATGAACAAATTACTGTGTTTGCAGCTGCACGTTTACTTCAACTGGAGGAAATCGCGTTCGGAGAGGCAATCGTTGCATCAAAGAGGAAGATCAGAAACGGTTTGTAGCGCATAAAGANAAAACCTTGTGTAGACAATAGAGGTCACAGTTTTCATCAGATCTTTATGAAATTAGGTCAGAATGTTTATCTTGGTGAAATCTGGGTTGGTATTGAATTTGGAGCATCTAGGGTAAAAATCTTGGTCACAAGGTCAAAGTTTAAAAAAAAAAAAAATCATCCAATCTTAATAAAATTTGGCCATAATGTTAATCTTGATGAAATCTGGGATGGGATTTTATTTTGATCATTTGGGGTCAAAAACTAGGTCACTATGACGATCAAATCATAGAAAAACCTCGTGTAGACAATAGAGGTCACAGTTTCCATCAGATTTTTATGAAATTTTGTCAGAATGTTTATCTTGATGAAATCTGGATTGGGATTGTATTTGGGTCATCTGGGGTCAGAAGCTAGGTCACTAGGTCAAATCATAGAAAAACCTTGTGTAGACAATAGAGGTCACAGTTTTCATCCAATCTTTATAGAAATTTGGTCAGAATGTTTGTCTTGTTAAAATCTGGGTTGGTATTGAATTTGGGTCATAAATGGTAAAAAACTAGGTCACTAGGTCAAATTTAAAAAAAAACTTGTTTAGACAGTAGAGATCACAGTTTTCATCCAATCTTAATAAAATTTGGCCAGAATGTTAATCTTGATGGAATCTGGGTTGGGATTGTATTTTGGTCATTTGGGGTCAAAAACTAGGTCATAAGGTCAAATCATTGAAAAACCTTGTGTAGACAATGGAGGTCACAGTTTCCATCAGATCTAAATGGAACTTTGTCAGAATGTTTATCGTGATGAAATCTGGATTGGGATTGTATCTAGGTCATCTGGGGTCAGAAACTAGGTCACTAGGTCAAATCATAGAAAAACCTTGTGTAGACAATAGAGGTCATAGTTTTTATCTGATCTTAATGAATTATGGTCAGAATGTTTATCTTGTTTATATCTGATTTTGGATCGTATATGGGTCATCTGGGGTCAACAATTAGGTCAACTGGCCAATTCTAGTAAAACCTTGTGCAGATGAAAGAGGTCAATGTCTTAATGGAATTTTGTCAGAATGTAATAATTTATAAAATCTGGCTTGGGATTGTATGTGGGTCATCTGAGGTCATAAAGTAGGTCATCTGGTCAAATCATAGTAAAACTTCTTGTAGATGAAAGAGGTCACAGTTTATCAGATCTTTATGAAATTTAGACGGAATGTTTATTTTGATTGAATCTGGGTTGGGATTATATAGTCAGTAGAGCGATTCAGGGCCATCATGGCCCTCTTGTTAAAGTTAAGTGATATTCAGAACTGAAGTTATGGTGTCATTGATTTTTTTATGGTGTTTATGTTGTTACTGTTGTTACTGTTGTTGATGTATCTTCTCTTGCTGCTGCTGCTGATAATGATGAACGTGTCACTGATGATGATGAGGATGAGGAGGAGTATAAGCATGAGGATGATGATTATGATGCTGATGCTGATTAGGAGGTTGAGAATGATGAGGATGAGAATGGTGATGATGAGGATGGGAATGATGAGGATGGTGAGGATGAGAATTTTGATGATGAGGAGGATGAGAATGATGAGGATGAGCATGAGGAGGAGGATTATGAGGAAGATGATGATAATGATGAGCATGATGATGATGATGAGGAGGAGGATGAGCATGATGATGAGGATGAGAATGATGAGGATGAGTATGAGGAGGATGATGATGAGCATGATGAGGATGAGTATGAGGATGATGATGAAGAGGAGTATGAGAATGATGAGGATGAGGATGATGATGATGAGGATGCTGATGAGAATAATGAGGATGAGCTTGATGATGATGATGAGGAGGAGGATGAGCATGATGATGAGGATGAGAATGATGAGGATGATGATGAGAATGATGAGGATGAGCATGATGATGAGGAGGAGGATGAGAATGATGATTTTGATGAGAAGGAGGATGAGAATGATGAGAATGATGATGAGGATGATGAGGAGGAGGATGTAAATAATGAGGATGAGGATGGGAATGATGAGGATGAGGATGATGATGATGATGATGAAACCCACATCACCCCTTGTATTTGCCAATTTCAATTGAAACAATTACGTTCCCAATGCTATTGTTCTCGTAAGTGATGAATTGTCATAAATGTTTTACTTTCCTGTTCCAAACAGAAATTGGCCCATTCAAGATGTAACTGTTTATTCAAATCATTTCTAGTGGATGGCTGGCTAAATTCCATGAATTTTTATTGTGTGGTTCATAATTTTTCTTGGAAAATCCCATGTATAAGAAGTCTTTGAACCTATGTCTATTTGTTCCTCAATTTGTGTGTTTTATATAAGAATGCTTGTTATGGAAATTAGAGGCATTTAAGATGTTCTAAAATCATCAAGTTTTAACATAAATTGAGGCAAATTATGAATTCAATGTAGTTTAAGCATTTTATTCTGTAATGAAAAAGACACTAATTGACCTTAAGTTTGCACAAAAGTAATTGTATATTAATTGTCATACTCTATCTTAAATGTTATTTTGAAAGCCATGTCCCCCAGATTTGAATTAATAAAATACTGCCCCCTAATTTTATTTTCTTTATGTAAATTTGAATTTAGTGGAAATGTCTTGGGCTAACATTATAGCAAGTACACACAAATGTAACTATCGGTGGAGGCGGATTGACATTATATAGCTATTGTGAAACCTTGCTAACACTCTTTAAGTCGCTTTTGTTCCAATCATCATGAAATTTCCTCAGAACATTTGTTCTAATGATATCTCGGCCCAGTTAAAAAATGGTTCTGGTCTGTCGATAAACATGCATGACCGCAAAATCAGCATTATTCAAATCAAATATTTTATGGTTATTTTTTTGTAAAAACAAAACTTGTTTGCAAATAAGAGGCATAATACTTTCACCATTAGTAAACAATAGAAGCCTTGCTTTGATTGAATATTTTCATGACTTTTCTTTACTGTGTAGGACTTTTTCATTGGTTTATGAGACTATTTAATGCCATAATAATAATCATCTCAGCAAGCTGTGAGTATGTCAGTGAGTAGGGTAACTCGCCCTTGAGTCGATTTTTCCCTTGAATTGGACATTTTTATCTTTGCAGTTTGTAAAGATGAGTGTTGTTTGACATGATTTGAGACTTTGAAATAAACACTTTCCCTTGGGACTCAAAATTAATAAAATTTCTATATTCGAATGTTATCAAATATTTACTCACGATGAAATTTGATATGTTACAATATTAAGAGCTTCGGGTGACGGAAAATTCAGATTTTTTTTTAAACATCTGATGCCATCGGCATTCTGACCTGATGCATTTATAGCATTCACCAATGACTTGATATTGAAATCATTACCTTTTTCTGTAATAATGGAATGCTATATTCAGTGGTTCGTTTTATTTGACAGATTTCACAGTTAAATATGTGTAACGACTTAATTAGCCTTTGAGACCAACACAATTCCCCTTTATGGCGAACACGAGTTTACCTATCAACAGAGGCATAGGGATGAGAATTAACCACATATTCTTTTAAATTAACACAACTCAATTATAAAGAATCCCTTAGCTCACAACCAACAAGAATCTCATAATGTTTTATCTTTGTATTTTTGTACTTTTCTGTGTCGTCCCAGTTGTACAAATTGTCCTGTTGTTTTTTAGTTCCAATAGACACCATGCCATTTGTCCTCTCTTTAAAAGCTTATTGTCGTAAGCATATAGACAAATGAATACAATTGTAAATTCAACACACAGGACTGTAACTTTTTGAATTGTTACGGGAGAATGTGTTCCACTCAATGGCAAATTCAGTGGGTATTGATATTCAACTATTTTTGGAGAAAAATAAGCTGGGAACCAACTAGTGTTTTTATTTATTCCCCGGTCAGGTGGCATATAGTGATCGCACTGTCCGTCTGTCTGTCCTTCTGAAATTCCGTCACACTTAAAAAATGGTCATAACTTTTGCAATATTGATCATAGCAACTTGATATTTGGCGTGCATGTGTATCTCATGGAGCTGCACATTTTGAGTGGTTAAGGTCAAGGTCATCCTTCAAGGTCAAAGGTAAAAAAAGCATCGCAGAAGCCGTTCCTATGAAATGGCAAATTTATCAATTTAATAAAGATGTAAAACTAAAAAAAATCAATAAAGAATTGACTACATTGATAAAACTCTCTTTTACAGTACATAAGTGTGCATTGAGTCCTTTAGGTGACAAGTTCTTTGTCACTAAAAATTGCCAGAGCAAGGTCCTCACATACATGTTTACATACATTCATGCGTACGGGCGAATACATCTTGGAAGATGTTTTAAAGGTGAAGAGAGGAGTGTCTCTTGCATTACCCAGGCCCAAAAGGTCAAGGTCACAATTCAAGTTCAAAACATAGTATTTAGCCCAGCTAGGATTTTTAAATGGAAGAAGTTACTATGACACTGAGACAGATTTTACTGCACACACCAATCAGGTCTGTAGGTCAAAGATCAAGATCATAGTTCAAGGTTGAAGGTCAAAACATAGTCTCGAGCATACATAGTATTTTGAAATAATTTGGTTGCAAGCATACTTTAAAATGTAAAGGCACAAGCACGCACCTGGTCCCTAGGTCAGAGGTCAAATATAATAAATTCAAAGACCCTCTTTCCAATAAACACCTAAAAACATCTCATTTGATGGGCATATGTCTAATAATATGACCCTCATTTTACAATGAGGTATATGTATTATGGAACTGATGTGGAAGTTGCTAGTTAAAAATGAAGCAATCATTCAAATTTATGCCAAAATTAATTTTGCTTAACAAATTGCAATAAGAAAACTTAGGGATGGTAGAGAGATAAAGATGATTCAGATATTTCCTGTATCTAAGGCACATGTGTCATTGATATTCTAAGTACTTTCACCAACCACATTTTCTTCCGCACTTGATGTTTGAAGTTTGTATTGGTTTTGAACCCACTTGCTAACGTACTGCAGAGAGGACATCCTTTGCAACCCATTGTTTCTCTTTATTTTTTGAATCTGGCTTTCGTATTGTCCAAACGCCGTATGAGACATCACGACCTATTTGTGACTTGTGAAAGTCAGATAATTATCTGTGAGAAGCTATAAATAATGATGAAACAAGTCTATTTGTAACAGTCTTTGAAGATTGCCAGAAAAGATAATAGGGGTATAACTAGAACTTCCTCAGAGCACAGTTGTTCATGCAGATAATTGTATATATTCTTTGACTGAAATGGTGTATTCATGCAAACCATTGGCAGATTTGAAATGTATGATATAGAGGTTCAGCCAGACTTAAACATGGCAAAGGGGCAGGGGGCTGAAAAAGGTCAGGGTGACCTTGAAGTTGGGTATATTAGTGATTGCACTGTCCGTCTGTCCGTCCGTCTGTCTGTCCGTCTGAAATTCCGTTACACTTTGCGTTTAGGTTTTGAAAAATGTGGAAAAACACTTTGCGTTTAGGTTTAGAAAAATGTGGAAAAAGGGGGCATTTGTCATCCTATGGTGACAAGCCTTGTTTGAAAACGTTTTGGATGGTAAACTTTTTACATTGTAAGTGACTGAATGATGTTGTTTCCACTGAAGTAATAATATTTAATCATCCATTCAGCATTTATCCATGAGATGATGATGTTCTTTATCAATTGTAATTTGATGTTCATATCAAGTAATACTGTATGATAGTCTATACTATTGCCAATAGCTTATACAAACACATGAGGTGTTTCTGTATTTACCAGAAAATTGTCAAACAAAAAAGTGTAGGGCATACAAAAGGAAGGGGTGACCACATATTTTTTAAGGAAGGCATAACAATAGAAGAGGGGCCCCTATTTTTCTACTATAAATCCCTAGTACGATGATTTATTACTATAAAAGAGTAATAACTGAGTTAGTAAATTGCTGTATTACTAATATAATTATACCCCCATTACCATTGGTAATGGGGGCTATATGGGAGTCACTTTGTCTGTCTGTCTGTCTGTCCCGAAATTTCATTCGATCTTCACCAAACTTGGTCACAAGTTGTATCTAGATGATGTCTAGGTCAAGTTTGAATATGGGTAATGCCAGGTCAAAAACTAAGTCACGGGGTCATTTAGTGCGTTTTAAACCGAAAGTTTGTCCAGACCATAACTATGTCATTTATCGTTAAATTTTAAAATCATTTGGGATATTTGTTTACCATCATTTGACGTTGTGTCGCGCGAAAGAATTACGTCGATATATGCAAGGTCAAGGTCACATTTTGAGTTAAAAGGTCAAATGCTTGTCCGGGCCATAACTATGTCGTTCAATGTGAGAATTTAAAATCATTTGGCACATTCGTTCACCATCATTGGACAGTGTCCCGCGAAAGAATTACGTCCATATCTCCAAGGTGAAGGTCACACTTTGAGTTCAAAGGTCAACAATGGCCATAAATGAGCTTGTCTGGGCCATAACTATGTCGTTCATTGTGAGATTTTAAAATCATTTTTGCACATTTGTTCATCATCATTGGACGATGTGTCGCGCGAAAGAATAACGTCAATATCTCAAAGTTCAAGGTCACACTTGGAGTTCAAAAATCAAAAATGGCCATTAATGAGCTTGTCCGGGCAATAATTATGTCATTCATTGTGAGATTTTCAAATGACTCTGTCCATTAATTTTGTTCACAGTCATTGGACGGCGTGTCATGCAAAAGAATTCAAGAGTTCAAAGGTCAAAATAGCCATTAATGATAATGGCTTAATAATTCTTAAAAAATTGCCATAAATTAGCTTCTCTTGTTTTGTGAGACAGCATGCATATTCTGTGTCAATGCAGCATGTGGGGGTATACGTCACGTCTGATACAAAGCTCTAGCTACATATATATTTAATCCATTTATAATTTGGATAAGTCAGCCATGGTTGAGGACCATTAACAAAGAACATTATTGACCACGTTAAAGGTTCATGATAAGCCATGGTTAAGGATAATGGTCGACATGAATAAATACCATTATTAACCATGTTAAATGTTCATAATAAGCCATGGTTAAGGACCATGATTGACCATGAATAAAGACCATTATTGATCATGTTTAAGGTTCATGATAAACCATGGTTAAGGACCATGATTGACCATGAATAAAGACCAGTATTGACCATGTTAATGTTTCATGATAAGCCATGGTTAATGACCATTATTGACCATGAATAAAGACCATCATTATTGACCATGTTTAAGGCTCATGATACGCCATGGTTAAGGACAATGATTGACCATAAATAAAAACCATTATTGACCATGTTTATGGTTCATGATAAGCCATGGTTAAGGACAATGATTGACCATGAATAAAAACCATTATTGACCATGTTTATGGTTCATGATAAGCCATGGTTGAGGACCATGATTTTCCATGAATAATGACCATTATTGACCATGTTTAAGGTTCATGATAAGCCATGGTTGAGGACCATGATTGACCATGAATAAAGACCATTATTGATCATGTTTAAGGTTCATGATAAGCCATGGTTAAGGACAATTATTGGCCATAAATAAAAACCATTATTGATCATGTTTAAGGTTCATGATAAGCCATGGTTAAGGACAATGATTGACNGGGGGGGGGCAGATTCTGAAAAATGGCAGTGTGACATCTTTCTGAATTTTTGGGGATGGTAATCTTTGTTTATTGGAAGTGACTTAATTATACTGTTTCCACTTAAGTACTAATATTCAAGCATCCATTCAACATATTTCCATGAGGTATACTCTTAAACTCAATAATTGACCATGCTTAAGAACAGTGAATGGTAAGGTTAAGGTTTGTTTGAGCATGGTTAATGGCAATGATTGGCCATGCTTAAGAACAGTGAATGGTAAGGTTAAGGTTTGTTTGAGAATGGTTAAGGACAATGATTGGCCATTCTTAAGAACAGTGAATGGTTTGCTTAAGGTTTGTTTGAGAATGGTTAAGGACAATGATTGGCCATCCTTAAGAACAGTGAATGGTTTGGTTAAGGTTTATTTGAGCATTAGTAAGGTCCATGAATGACCATGAATTAAGACCATTATTGGCTGAGTTTTAGGTCCATGATTTAGATATGGTTAAGGAAATGGTTGATCATGGTAAATGATCCCGTTTGGCTATGTTACAGGATCATGATTGACTATTATACAGTATAATGATTGGCTATGTTACAGGTTCATGATTGGCTATGATACAGGATCATGATTGGCTATGTTACAGGATCATGATTGGCTATGATACAGTATCATGATTGGCTATGATACAGGATCATGATTGGCTAAGATACAGGATCATGATTGGCTATGATACAGTATCGTGATTGGCTATTATACAGGATCATGATTGGCTATGATACAGTATCGTGATTGGCTATTATACAGGATCATGATAGACTATGGTACAGGATCATGATTGGCTATGTTACATGATCATGATTGGCTATGATACAGGATCATGATTGGCTATGTTACAATATCATGATTGGCTATGATACAGGATCATGATTGGCTATGATACAGGATCATGATTGGCTATGATACAGGATCATGATTTGCTTTGATACAGTATCATGAATGACTATGGTACAGGATCATGATTGGCTATGATACAGGATCATGATTGGCTATGATACAGGCTCATGATTGGCTATTATACAGTATCATGATTGGCTATGATACAGTATCATGATTGACTATGGTACAGGATCATGATTGGCTATGATACAGGATCATGATTGGCTATAATACAGGATCATGATTGGCTATGATACAGGATCATGATTGGCTATGATACAGGATCATGATAGACTATGGTACAGGATCATGATTGGCTATGGTACAGGATCATGATAGACTATGGTACAGGATCATGATTGGCTATGATACAGTATCATGATTGGCCATGGTATAGGGTCATGATTGGCTATGGTACAAGATCATAATTGGCTATGGTACAGGATCATGATTTGCAATGGTACAGGATCATGATTGGCTATGGTACAAAATCATACTTGGCTATGGTACAAGATCATGATTGTCTATGGTACAGGATCATGATTGGCTATGGTACAGGATCATGATTGACCATGGTACAGGA
>VMBQ01011161.1:0-19268 GCA_007657795.1 Dreissena rostriformis | reverse complement strand
AAATTTTGACCCCTGTGACCTTGACCTTGAAGTAAGGGTCTGCGTTTAGGTTTCAAAATCTGTGTTTAGGTTTCGACAAATGCTCATAACTTCTATTTCCCTTGAGATATAACCTTCATATTTGGTATGCATGTGTATATGGACAAGACTTTTCCATAAGCACACAAATTTTGACCCCTGTTACCTTGACCTTTAACACGGGGTCACTTAACGTCATTTTTTTTATTTATTTATTTTTTAAAGCGGCGTAGTAGGGGGCATTGTGTTTCTGACAAACACATCTCTTGTTATTCATATTAAAATAGTGTAATACTAAATCAACATCTCATGTTTTTTATTTTCAATGGTATATAGAAAAACTCTTTTTTTTTGAGACACTAATTTTTGTGGATTTAAGTGCCCGATAAATAATATTTTGGCAACTCTATTAAGTGCGGCCTCAGGTGGAGTGTTTAATGATATAAAACTTTGGAAACACAATATGAATGTATTGTTTATAGCAGTATGTTGCAAACTTTGCATAAAAGTGATAATTCAGTGCTCACTGCTTACAATGTTTACTGATATTCACCCGTAAATAAATGGTTCTTGGGCCGCAGTAATGGTAAATTTACCACAGTTCATTTATAATTGTGATTGATTGCCAGTAATTGATAACTGGCTGTGTTGTTTTGAACATATGTTAATTGTCAAGACTGTTGATTGGTTAATTGACACTTTGTTGTTGGACCTTTCTTCAGAATGATGTGCTGTGTTGGCATATCAAGTGTCAATTGCTTAATTGACAGGTCGATAATGAAAAACTCTTGACAGCATGACACACAAAGCATATTGCAATACTCAAATCATTTCTTGAAAAAATGGTTTTAAAATTGTATTGGAAATCCACAAATTTAATGCCAACACATGGCTGCATTTGGTAGTAACAGTGTATTTTTAAACTTTGGATACTGAAGATTTGTATATTACAAACATTTCATCAAGTCTTTTATTTTATGTTTGACATTTTCAGAGTCTGGAGAAAGTTTCATCAACTACATAGCAGCGTTCGTTGCCTATGGGTTCTTAGGCTACAAGACATGGCAACTGTTTGGAATGGAACTCACTGACAAGTTCACCATCGAGTCCAAAATAAGTATGACCTTTGCACCTGTCCAATAANGTTCAATTTATTTTTTATTGGAGTGTCAGATTGTTGAAGTTGTATTGAATAAAAACCTATATCATTTAGTAGCCACAATTTCGTTGAAAACATTAATGGCATCTACATAATCAGATTTTTCTATTTTAAAAAGAGTGTCAGACACGGTCAAAACATGTATTGAAATGTCTCCAAATAAAATTAATAATTATACAGGGTTACCTTCTATAGATATGAATAATTAATATTGTTGGCATAATTTGCTTTACGTGAAACTGCTGTTTAATTCATTTTATAATTCAAAAAGAGATGTTTTCTAAATGAACTTCTTGTGTTGCACTTTCATTTTAATAATAATAAAGTACCACACTATTTATAAGGCAGCAGGTTAAATACTGTTTGTTTCACCTCCTCAATATATACATGTCTCGGTTATTAATCATTGTAATCCACAAACAATAATTCACATTTTTTTACAAACTGCTTGTTTTTTGTGTGTGAATAATATGGTGTCAGTTAAATGGAAGACACTGATTGATTTCAACTGCAACTTTCATGAACTCCTCATAAAACATGGTATTTATAAAATTGCCTAGTGTAATGCAAAAGGGACGTAAGTGTATAACAGAAAGCCATATGAGGGTGGAGTGTAAGTCTAGTGTTTCTTCTTGAAAAGCTCAGCAGATAAATCAGTTTGCCACTCAACTCTTGCCTTGTTAACCCCCGTCAAAGGCAGAGAGATATAGAATTGGCGTTGTCCGTCCGTCAGTCCGTCCCGTCCATCAGTCGGTTCGTCCAATTTGCACCCATCCATTATCAAAATGTATGTGGCGGGGGATATCAAATCAGCTAATTTGCTTGTGTCTTTCAGATCCTTCTGCAAATGATGATCATCCTGACTGGCAACTACAACTTCTTCAACCTTCTCACCATCGCACTGTGCATCTCCCTCCTTGACGACAAGTTCCTTGGATACAAGCAGAAGAAAAGTAGTGTTTGCTTGTTTCTTTTTGGGATTTGTTGTGATAGTTATGGGTATTTAAGTCATATTTAAAAGGTCAGTTGATAAGGTGGTTTACCATTACTAAGCGCAGATTGACAATCTAGCACACTTCCAACTGAGTTAAAACATATTGATCTGAACGAAATTTTTATTTACAACTTTTTATGCCCCCCGAAGGAGGGCATATAGTGATCGGACTGTCCATCCGTCTGTCCTTCCGTCACACTTTGCGTTTAGGTTTCCAAAAATGCTCATAACTTCTATGTCCCTTGAGATATAACCTTCATATTTGGTATGCATGTGTATATGGACAAGGCCTTTCCATACGCACAAAATTTTTGACCCCTGTGACCTTGACCTTGAAGTAAGGGTCTGCGTTTAGGTTTCAAAATCTGGGTTTAGGTTTCGAAAAATGATCATAACTTCTATGTCCCTTGAGATATAGCCTTCATATTTGGTATGCATGTGTATATGGACAAGGCCTTTGCATACGCACAAAATTTTGACCCCTGTGACCTTGACCTTGATGTGAGGGTCTGCGTTTAGGTTTCACAATCTGTGTTTAGGTTTCGAAAAATGATCATAACTTCTATTCCCTCGAGATATAACCTTCAAATCAAGTAAGGTCGTATTTAGGTTTGGCAAATTTCTATCGAAAGTTCATCAGAAATTGCGCATGTAGCTAAGCCTTTGAACGATCTGTTACGCAAGGATGTTGTGTTTGAGTGGACAGAATCGTGTGAGAAAGCTTTCGAAACGCTAAATCAAACCTTGACTGAAGCACCTATATTAGTGTTCCCAGATTTTGAGAAAGAATTCATCCTGTACACGGATGCAAGTCAACAAGCAATTTCGTATATTCTGGGTCAGAAGGATGAGAAGGTAGAGAGAGAGTGATAGCATATGGAGGGCGTGCTTTGAGACCGGCAGAGAGAAACTGGGGAATTAGTGACCTAGAAGGGCTAGCTCTGGTAGAAGGGATTAGACACTATCATGTGTACGTAAGTAGCAGAAAGTTTACAGTAGTTACGGACCATGTAGCATTAGGTACGCTAAAACAAAACAAAATGAATGGTAGATTAGGTAGATGGGCAGTGTTTCTACAGGGTTATCAGTATGAGGTAGTATACAAGGCAGGTAAGCTGCATTCCAATGCAGATTCATTGTCAAGAAGAGAGTACGAGTCTGAACCCTCAGTTGAGACTGATATGGATGATTTACCCATTGACCCCCAAGTATGTTCAGTTATGTCAGAACCATCGATTGTGATGGAATACACTTTAGAGTACACAGAAAAAGAGACACCTGTAGTTAACTCGTTATCAGGTAGGGGTGAAAATTATAATTTGTCTGATATGATATGTGCTATGGAAGCCTATGAACAATTAGACCCTGCTAAGCATATAAATGATATATGTAGTTTGACTCCTGAAAAGTTAAAAGAAGCACAAATGTCTGATCAGGAATTGGCTCCAATGTTTGAGTATAAAGAACAGGGAATCTTACCGGAGGACCGAAATAGGGCAAATACAATCATGCATGAGGCACAGTATTATGAGGTTGATGACGGTATTTTGTATCATTTGTATCAGCCTAGATCAAAAGGTCACAGATGGACTGACGTTAAGAAGCAGTTAGCAGTTCCCTTTAAATTTAAGGATGCTGTCCTGAAATCATATCATGATGCATTGAGTGGTGGTCACTATGGTATTGAAAAGACCTATGACGCTATAAGAATTAAGTTCTTTTTCTTTCTATGTACAAAGATGTTAAGATTTATTGTCAGTCTTGTGAGCCATGTCAAGAAACAAAAAGNAGACAATAGAGGTCACAGTTTTCATCCAATCTTTATGAAATTTGGTCAGAATGTTTATCTTGATGAAATCTGGATTGGGCTTGTATTTGGGTCATCTGGGGTCGGAAACTAGGTCACTAGGTCAAATCATAGAAAAACCTTGTGTAGACAATAGAGGTCACAGTTTTTATCAGATCTTTATGAAATTAGGTCAGAATGTTTATCTTGGTGAAATCTGGGTTGGTATTGAATTTGGGGCATCTAGGGTAAAAATCTAGGTCACTAGGTCAAAGTTTAAAAAAAACTTGTGTAGACAGTAGAGGTCACAGTTTTCATCCAATCTTAATAAAATTTGGCCAGAATGTTAATCTTGATGAAATCTGGGATGGGATTTTATTTTGGTCATTTGGGGTCAAAAACAAGGTCACTAGGTCAAATCAGAGAAAAACCTTGTGTAGACAATAGAGGTCACAGTTTCCATCAGATCTTTATGAACCTTTGTCAGAATGTTTATCTTGTTTATATCTGATTTTGCATCGTATATGGGACATCTGGGGTCAAAAATTAGGTCAACGGGCCAATTCTAGTAAAACCTTGTGTAGGTGAAAGAGGTCACAGTTTTCATTACGTCTTAATGGAATTTTGTCAAAATGTATTAATTGATAAAATCTGGCTTGGGATTGTATATGGGTCATCTGAGGTCATAAAGTAGGTCATGAGGTCAAATCATAGTAAAACTTCCTGTTGTTGATAGAGGTCACAGTTTATCAGATCTTTATGAAATTTAGTCAGAATGTTTATCTTGATTGAATCTTGGTTGGGATTATATAGTCAGGTGAGCGATTCAGGGCCATCATGGCCCTCTTGTTGTAATGGTTTAACGAGACATGAAATATAATGACAATGGTTAATAAATACTTTCATAACCTGAAATCGGTATTGGTATTGTAAAAGCTATTTTCTAAAATTCTCAACTTTCTTCCATGTACAACACAATCAAGAAAACAGTCATGAGTCTTGAAATTAAGTGGGTCCTTTTGTGGTCTGCTCGTCACAACTCTTGTTTTGTTTGTCTGAATTATGATTGTATTTTTTTTGGACTTTCTGGAAAATTAGAGATTTTATCCTGCCATGAGGCTCAAGTTATCTTAATGAATTGCTTCACCCAAGAACTGGCCCAGTACTACGAACATAATAAACTTAATAATATAAAAATATATTGATTTTTACCTCCAAAAGACATTGTATTAAACAATAAAACACAAGAAACCATATTCGCTACTAGTGTTTTCTGTTTCCAAATCTTTCAACTAGCTGGACTACTTTTTTTGTAATTACAAACTTTTTGGCTGGCTTTGGCCCTTGTCATCATTTTGATAAAAACATTGTTTGCTTGAGATAATAAAGTTTAAGATTTGTAAAGTTTTTAAAGAATAATATGCAGAAAAAGGTTTATTATAAATGGAATATAATATTAACCCATTTATGCCTAGCATCTAGAAAAAAGGCCTTGGCAAACAGCGTAGACCCAGATGAGACGCTGCATGATGCGGCGTCTCATCAGGGTCTGCGCTGTTTGCTTAAAGGAATTTCTGTAAGAAATATTCTAAATATAGAAATAAATATACTAGACATCCCTAATTTTGGAAATAAATTGATCCAATTTAGAAGGATGGGAGAGTCCACTAGGCATAAATGGGTTAANTTGGACGGTGTGTCGCGCGAAAGAATAACGTCAATATCTCCAAGGTCAAGGTCACACTTTGAGGCTAAAGGTCAAAAATGGCCATAAATGAGCTTGTCCGGGCCATAACTATGTCATTCATTGTCAGATTTTAAAATCATTTGGCACATATGTTCACCATCATTGGACGGTGTGTCGCGCGAAAGAATAACGTCAATATCTCCAAGGTCAAGGTCACACTTTGAGGCTAAAGGTCAAAAATGGCCATAAATGAGCTTGTCCGGGCCATAACTATGTCATTCATTGTCAGATTTTAAAATCATTTGGCACATATGTTCACCATCATTGGACGGTGTGTCGCGCGAAAGAATAACGTCAATATCTCCAAGGTCAAGGTCACACTTTGAGGCTAAAGGTCAAAAATGGCCATAAATGAGCTTGTCCGGGCCATAACTATGTCATTCATTGTCAGATTTTAAAATCATTTGGCACATATGTTCACCATCATTGGACGGTGTGTCGCGCGAAAGAATAACGTCAATATCTCCAAGGTCAAGGTCACACTTTGAGGCTAAAGGTCAAAAATGGCCATAAATGAGCTTGTCCGGGCCATAACTATGTCATTCATTGTCAGATTTTAAAATCATTTGGCACATATGTTCACCATCATTGGACGGTGTGTCGCGCGAAAGAATAACGTCAATATCTCCAAGGTCAAGGTCACACTTTGAGGCTAAAGGTCAAAAATGGCCATAAATGAGCTTGTCCGGGCCATAACTATGTCATTCATTGTCAGATTTTAAAATCATTTGGCACATATGTTCACCATCATTGGACGGTGTGTCGCGCGAAAGAATAACGTCAATATCTCCAAGGTCAAGGTCACACTTTGAGGCTAAAGGTCAAAAATGGCCATAAATGAGCTTGTCCGGGCCATAACTATGTCGTTCATTGTGAGATTTTAAAATCATTTGGTACATTTGTTTACCATCATTGGACGGTGTGTCATGCGAAAGAATTACGTCGATATCTGCAACGTCAAGGTCACACTTTGAGTTCAAAGGTCAAAAATGACCATAAATGATCTTGTCCGGGCCATAACTATGTCATTCATTGTGAGATTTTAAAATTACTCTGTTCATTTGTTCACAATCATTGGACAGTGTGTCATGCCAAAGTATAAAGTTGATATCTCCAAGGTCAAGGTCACACTTTGAGTTCAAAGGTCAAAAATGGCTATAAATGATCTTGTCCGGGCCATTTCTATGTCATTCATTGTGAGATTTTTAAATTACTGGGTACATTTGTTCACAATCATTGGACGGTGTGTCATGGGAAAGAATTTCGTCGATATCTCCAAGGTCAAGGTCACACTTGGAGTTCAGAAGTCAAAAATGGCCATAAATGAGCTTGTCCGGGCCATAACTATGTCATTCATTGTGAGATTTTAAATTGACTCTGTACATTAATTTTGTTCACAGTCATTGGGCGGTGTGTCATGTGAAAGAATTCAAGAGTTCAAAGGTCAAAATGGCCATAAATGATAATGGCATAATAATTCTTAAAAATCGCCATAAATTAGCTTCTCTTGTTTTGTGGAGACAGCATGCAAAATATTCTGTGTCAATGCAGCATGTGGGGGTAAACATCACGTCTGTGACAAAGCTCTAGTTATAAAGCTGTTTCAAATTGAAAACTTGGTTTTGTGAAAAATTTATCCCTTGTTTTTATTGCATCATCAAATAGAAATTGATGAATGGATAAACCGTATCATGATTCGCACGTTATGCGATGATGAAACACAATGTCAGTTATTTGCAACTCACAAAATCATGAACCAATTGCCAACGTTCAGTGTTAATATTAAAAAAATCTGCAAGATCTAGATAGTTTAGTTTTGGTTTTAATTTATATGTGTGTAGTAAAATGTGCATTGAAATATGTGTATTTTATTTTTTTACTTGTTTGAATTGCTGTAATTTATCAAAAATTCTTAAGTCTTAAGTTTATATGGTTGGCATATGTTGCTTCATTGTACAGGTATTACTATTTTAAATTTGGTGTTGTTGTATGCAATAGTATTTATGTTGTTAATTTCAAATATTATTTTCATTTAAAGCTTATAATATTTTAAGTAGTTATATTATAACAACACCGAAATTTGTGCACACTGTATTGGACTAAGTTAAAAAAATGAACTTAAGCAAAATGTGTTATAACAGACTAAAGAATATTCAAGAAATCGGGGCCTTGTGATATTTTAGGAACAGTACGGACTGGTGGACAAGAGAGCTCACTCGGGAATATCTTCCTGCCTTGAGTAAGGACGACTCCAGTCTTTTGTCTGTAATGAAACAGACAGGCATCATCGAGGTATTGACTTGAATTTTAACTACAGTTTTGATAGCAAAAGTGCACTATGGAGTTGTAGTCTTTCAAAACTAGCCTTTTGACAGTTTTTCTGGATCCAACAGTTTGCGTTAAATCTTAACTAGATAGTTAATAGATTAATTTCAACATAGATTCTACAAAAAAAGCATTATTACAGCTTTTTGTTTGTATTTAATGTTGATAAGTATGAAAAATAGCGATGATTTGATTGAGTTCATAATGAATGATATTATTAGTTTAACCAAAATTTAAAAAAATAAAAGTGCTGTCAATAGTTTTTTTTTTAAAGAATGGGGATCCTTTTGATAAAAAACAAGGTGGAAAATTGTGTGAAAACAAATGCTCACCTCCTCAACTGCATATTAAAATGTAAATATTTTTGTGAATTACAGGGTGGAAAGAAGTCCAAAAATGCCAAGTCTGATGCCTCGTTTGTGTCTCGTTTGATGAGCTGGATTCGCAGAAAGATTGGCCAACCCGAGGGGTTTGTGTTCGTCATGACAGTGATCCTCACGGCCCTGACAACCAAGCTCATTACAAGGACGCTTCTCGGTTAATTTCCAAAACAGTGACCGAGCTATTTTCCATGATTGTGACCCAATGATCTAGTTACATGTATTTTCCAAGATTGAGACTCAGTGACCTAGTAATTTTTCTGAGATTGTTACACAGTGACCTAGTTATTTTCTGAGATTGTTACAGTGACCTAGTTATTTTCCAAGATTGAGACTCAATGACCTAGTTATTTTCTGAGATTGTTACACAGTGACCTAGTTATTTTCTGAGATTGTTACACAGTGACATAGTAATTTTCTGAGATTGTTACACAGTGACCTAGTTATTTTCTGAGATTTTTCACACAGTGACCTAGTTATTTTCTATGATTTTTACACCGTGACCTAGTTATTTTCTGAGATTGTTACACAGTGACCTAGTTATTTTCTGCGATTGTTACAGTGACCTAGTTATTTTCTGCGATTGTTACACAGTGACCTAGTAATTTTCTGAGATTGTTACATAGTGACCTTGTTATTTTCTGAGATTGTTACACAGTGACCTAGTAATTTTCTGAGATTGTAACACAGTGACCTAGTTATTTTCTGAGATTTTTACACAGTGACCTAGTTATTTTCTGAGATTGTTACACAGTGACCTAGTTATTTTTTTAGATTGTGACCCAGTAAAATTGTGTCTGATAAGATGTGAAAGAAATACAGGTACTGTTTCAAAAGCATTTAAAAAAATTACGTGAATAATTAAAATATGTTTGATAGATTTTTATACTGTTTTTATGGAGTTTGTATGATTAACATATAAAATTGAACCATCACTCCGTCCCTTTGTCTGTATATCTGGCCTAAGTTTTATAACGTTTTTATCTTGCATACAATCAAAGGTATTTATTTTTAAATTGAAAACAATCTGGAAAAACAACCCCATAACTCTGTTTTGTATTTTCATTAACTTATGTCCCTTTATTTAACAAAGACTTTCTGTTTTAAATTCAGTTTTCATTAAGTCCATGGCTTGATTTCTATCATAGATATGTACTTGAAACTGAAATTACCTTACTAATGATGTCTCCAACATGAAGAGAAAGGAGCAACCTTTAAACTTCAGTTTTTGTGTGTGTGTTTTGATAGATTTGTATGGCCTTGTTTTACGTATAAAAAAATTGATAATAGTGTTTCAAAAAGTGTTACATGTACATTTTTCATCATCACTTATGTGCACTTACTCATTGTGGTGTCAAATCGGCATGTGCTGAAAGAGTGTTTTGGTGCATAGCATATTTTTCTGGAATAATAAATCACAGCATTTTAGAATGTAGGGAAAAAGTTAGGAATGCGTGCATTTAACTTAACAGTTTTGTTGCATACATGTTAATGAAATTATTTAAGATGAATTCTTAACCTTCCCTGAACATTTGTGGGTAATTTTGTAATGATTGCCTGCAGTGTGAATGATCCAAAGTTGGTCTGGATGATTTGGAAATATCATCATTCATGATTTTTTTGTCAAATATGTTTTATTAACAAACAAAATGTAATAATCCATGCCATTTTTGCCATTGAAAATACACACTTTTACTAAATTCTTGCCAGACTTTGTACACTTGTTGAATTACCCAGTACCTTGTGTGACAACACTTGTTAATGTTAAAAAACTTTCAGTTTAAATGTTACGGATGAAGTCTTGTTAAAGCTCTAGTTTGACAATACAATTTGTGTGTTTGTATGCTTTCTTTAGTGCATTAGTCATATGTGTCGTGTTCTAAGAAAACTGGGCAAAATGCTTGTGTGTAAATTGTCATCCCAGATTAGCCTGTGCAGTCCACACAGGCTAATCAGGGACGACAATTTCCGATTTTATGGAATTTTTCGTTTAAATGATGTCTCTTTTTCGTGAAAATCCAGTTTAGGCGAAAAGTGTCGTCCCGGATAAGCCTGTGCGGACTGCACAGGCTAATCTGGGAAGACACTTTATGCACAAGCATTTTGCCCAGTTGTCTCAGGACACGCCACATATCACCCTTAACATGATTTAAAAGATGTGCTTTAAAATTGTTAAATTTTTGTATGTTGTTGTGGTCTTTTACAAACCTTTTTTACTATTATGTATATGCCATTGATTGAAGAAGTCTTTTGATATGATTGATTTAATGCTTTAAATTCCCAGTAGATTTTTAATGCAAGAAATAGATGAGAGAGTATTTGGGCCGTGCTCATTAAAAAGGGGGTTTAATGCATGTGCGTAAAGTGTTGTCCCAGATAAGCCTGTGCAATCTGCACAGGCTAATCAGGGACGAAACTTTCCGCTTTTATTGTATTTTTCGTTTAAAGAAAGACTCTTCTTGACGAAAATCCAGTTAAGGCGGAAAATGTCGTCCCTGATTATATAGCGGACTCCAAAGGCTAATCTGGGACGACACTTTACGAACATGCATTAATTGAACCCCCTTTTCTTAGAGCGCGTCTTATTTGTATTATTTGTAAAATGTGTACTCAAAAACAGCATGGACGATACTTGTAAGTTCACTCATCTTCAAGTGTTCAGATGTGAGGTTGGATGTGTTTGTGTTCTAAGTTTGTATTTTGCTTAATGCTTGATTTTGTACAACAATAATTGTGCTTCATGATATATTTATAATCCACTTGTATTGATTAATGTCCTTTTTTTCTCCTACTGAGTGGGAGGCATTTAGAATTGCACTTGTCAGTCTGTCTGTAAGTCAGAAACTTTTCCGCACCTCTCTAACTACTGGGTACATCTTGTTCAAATTTTCACACCTCAATGTGTAGATGATTTTAAACAAAGTTATTTTGGCTGCAACAAGTTTTGGCAGAATTGTAGCGCTTTGTCTGTTTTCCACTATAGAATATTTAGTCCCAAAATTGAGGGTTTTGAACTCCTATTTTACTACCTTGTGGATTTTGCTAAAATGTTCACAGTTTAATGCTCTTAATGTGTAGATGATCATACAGAAAGCAATTATGTGTGTGACAAGTTTTGGTAAAATTATGACCCTGTCTGCTTTTCCAATATTTTCAGCTGTTCTTTAAATGCTTGGCAGGTTTTAATCAAACTTTTACAGAGAATGACCGTAATGTGTAGATGATCGTTGAGAAAGAAATTTTGATGACAAAATCACATGTGNGTCTGTGACACAAATCGAGGTGTTATTGTGTAAAATACAATGCATTTTTTTTGTATATGTGCATCTATGCTTTGTTGTAATTGAACTGAGCCATGGGGCTATTAAAGTATGAAAATTAGGTGTAGTATCATAGAAACATACGAGAATCAGTGTCAGAAGGTAAAACATATTAAATGGTAAAGCTACCAATAATGTATTGAAAACTACATGTAATTATTTACGATAAAACAAACAATTGGTACCGGTAATAATAATAAAAAAGCTATTTAAAATGATGTTTTTTAGGTTAACATAATATATATAAACATTACTTAAGATGCTTATGAAAAACCCTGAAGATTATAAAACACTTTACAAATTTAATTTCCTTGTCAAAATTCTATGGTGTGTCATGTTCCCGTAGTTTTGTATTTTGTCCATATAATGGTGCATGTTTTTCCTGAATTTTGGCCAATATATGTTTTCTTGCATGTCCAAAATACAAATAAAATCTGATTTTGTCTCAGTTTATCATTTCATTATGTCCTTAGATAAGAAACATTTCATTTTTAGCTCGGCTGTTTTTCGAAGAAAACCTGAGGTATTGTCATAGCCTTGTCATTGTCCACCGTTAGTCGTCCACGTCATCTGAAAATTTTAACATTTGCCATAACTTTTGCAATATTGAAGATAGCAACTTCATATTTGGCATGCATGTGTATCTCATGGATCTGCACATTTTGAGTGGTGAAGGTCAAGGTATTCAAAGTCAAAGGTAAAAAAAAAATCCAAGGGAGACGAGCTTTAAAGGGAGATAATTTCTATACCTGCCAAATGATAAATAGAAATGTTATTTCAAAGCGGCGCAGTAGGGGGCATTGTGTTTCTGACAAACACATCACTTGTTGGGTCACTAGGTCAAAGGTCAAGGTCACTTTTTTCATTTATTCAAAACTGCACCCACGGCCGAGCGTTGGCACCCGCTATGCGGTGCTCTTGTTTTGAAGCAGGAACACTAAATACAAAGCAGACTTTGAAGTCGGTATTTGTGCTTAATTTTCGTCCAAGTCAATTTTTTTAAATAATAAATATCAGCCTTAAGCAATTTAAAGAATATGAAAGAGTATTTAAATTAGTCTTGGATTTAATTCTACAGCCATTATCTCCCTACCTGCAGTGATTCAAGTAGGGCAGTTATCAGATACTGCAATAAGTATAGGTAAGTACTGGTAAATCAGCTTACCCCGGAAAATTGTGTGTAGGTTAATCCTTTGAGCGCTGGAACCGGATTTTGAAGGCCTTTGCAAACAGTTTGGATCCAGATGAGACGCCACAGAACGTGGCGTCTCATCAGGATCCAAACTGTTTGCTATTCTGATAGTTTTCTTTGAAAAAAAATCAAAGAAAATGCTAATTTTAAAATTCAGCAGACAACATTTTAGCAGACGACAAATTTCCCAGCATGCAAAGGGTTAAATGACTACTGTTTTACTACTTAAATAATTAATAAAACAGGGAATCCTCCAAAGAAACATAACAACCGTTTAATTGAGTCAACATTTCATTTCAGATTTGGGACTTTAATAATTTTTCAATGACACGAGTTTGGGCAGGATTCCAGTCTTATGGTTTCTTATTGATCTTCCAGCAAATACGCAAAATATATTGAGGGTATCTATTGTTTTTGGAAAATTATCAATTTTATTTAAGTGCACCACTGATGTTTATATTCTATGATCACGAGCAGATTAAACATTGATTATCTACCCAAACTAACCAATTTTTCTTTTCATTTAATGCTTTTTCAACGTTTGTTTGCATTTAAAAATGGTTAAAGTGAAGCACATTTTGTTTTTCACAAGAATAATAACATCATGATGTACAAATAATGAAGTAAATTTACAGAAAAACTGAAAATTAACAATAATTTACACTGTTTGAAACAGTTAATTACCAGTTTTACGGATTTCTTGATAAACCACAGGAGAGTATACTTTTTTATGTTTATGACAATACTAAAAGATAAAAGTTTACTTTTTTCTTGGGCTTTTATCAATTATTTTATTAATAGTTTACTGGAACATCTACACACATTGAATGTTCAAAATTAATGCTTCAGGAATAATTTAAACAGACACACATTGCTTTGCAAAATATGTTGTGAGCATGGTAAGACAAAACAACAACGACCTCACAATAGTACACAACATTTTAATGAAAGCTTATAAGAACATAAATATAAAATAATAAAATACAAAATAGATTTGTAAAATAAACTAGACATTTTGACAGAACAGTTTGAATATTAATGAAGAGATTTCAATATAAGTTAGTTTGTATAATTACATAAACTTGATAATAAATTCCTAGAATCTACAAACAATTAGGAACTAGACCTTAAGGAGACAGTTGCCCAAATTGGGGTCTAATGAAGCTATTTTTAATGATTAATAACACGTATCCATCCGTACATGGTAATTTGTCATCCAAACCTTACATATGAACAAAGCAGTATTGAAGAACTGGAAAAAGGAAGTTTTTTAAAGTTATTTCTCATGACCAGCATTTGTGTAACTGTCTCTTTAGTATAAGATTTTGCATAATAAAAGTGATTAACAAATTTAAAAAAAAGTAATGACAATGTTTATCTGATTAAAATTCCTCCGCTTAAAACATTAATCGGAAAATATTTGGGTTCGTGAATACATGTACATGAATATAATACTGTTGTACCATTTGCATATCCATTTGGTTAATATTACAATCAAAAATAACTTGCCAGTAAAATACAATTGTCCTCATAGGTTAACTAATTAGTTGCAATTATTTTGACATTTCTTGATAAGATATTGTGACATTTCTTGATAAGATATTGTGACATTTCTTGATAAGATATTGTCAACACATGTTAGGCAGCAATATTCTAGGTAGTTGTTATATATATTTCCTTGCATTACTTCAACTATGAACCAACAGATTGTTTGCATTTTTACAAACAAGTAAACCGTTCCGTTAAAGTACTTAAGTAATGGATAATGCATGATTGATTGATATTTGGTATAAATACAATATTTGGTATACATTTTAATACATGCGATTTGGTGTACTGGGAACATTTCTAATGAAGGAATAAATACTGACCCCATGTGTGTCTACAAATATTAGGAACCAGTGTTGATTATAAAGTACATACATTTGTATTACAAATCAAAGGGTTCATAATGTGTGTTAATTCAGTGAAGAATATTATCCCAAACTGTGAGTCGTTTACACAATTCTTTTGGTCAATTTTTATTACAATAATGCATCCAAACATAAAAACATTGATTATCATGAAAAAGTTCCAAGGGAATTGACTAAATAACATATTTTTCGTGATCTTCATTATGATGATGATTATTATGATAAACATAAAATATGGCATACGTGACCACACATTGTACANTGAATACATGTACATGAATATAATACTGTTGTACCATTTGCATATCCATTTGGTTAATATTACAATCAAAAATAACTTGCCAGTAAAATACAATTGTCCTCATAGGTTAACTAATTAGTTGCAATTATTTTGACATTTCTTGATAAGATATTGTGACATTTCTTGATAAGATATTGTGACATTTCTTGATAAGATATTGTCAACACATGTTAGGCAGCAATATTCTAGGTAGTTGTTATATATATTTCCTTGCATTACTTCAACTATGAACCAACAGATTGTTTGCATTTTTACAAACAAGTAAACCGTTCCGTTAAAGTACTTAAGTAATGGATAATGCATGATTGATTGATATTTGGTATAAATACAATATTTGGTATACATTTTAATACATGCGATTTGGTGTACTGGGAACATTTCTAATGAAGGAATAAATACTGACCCCATGTGTGTCTACAAATATTAGGAACCAGTGTTGATTATAAAGTACATACATTTGTATTACAAATCAAAGGGTTCATAATGTGTGTTAATTCAGTGAAGAATATTATCCCAAACTGTGAGTCGTTTACACAATTCTTTTGGTCAATTTTTATTACAATAATGCATCCAAACATAAAAACATTGATTATCATGAAAAAGTTCCAAGGGAATTGACTAAATAACATATTTTTCGTGATCTTCATTATGATGATGATTATTATGATAAACATAAAATATGGCATACGTGACCACACATTGTACACAAAAAGTATAAAATCATTGTTCCATGTGATATTATATCTCAGAAATGTCTTTCAATCTTTATAAAACTTCAGGTATTGCATCCAAAATAAATATTGCACAATGGTTTTGAGTACAAAATGTTTACATCTCAAAGCGATGAAAACAACAATTTTTACAGGAATGATGACTGCTTCTAACACAGAAGTCAAGAAAGACATCCAAGATCCTCCCACAATATGCTTACATTGTTTGTGCAATTGGTACAAAGGCCTTGAATGTATGCCATCAATTAACACACAGTTTTTCCATTCATTTTGTCCAAGGTAATGCCACTTTCTAGAGTTCAGTGATCACATAATTCTTCTACTGTCACACTAAGTCAAGAATCATCCGCACAAATTTGCTACACGTGAATATAGAGGATATTTGTTGTTTTCAGTGTAAGATGCTATTATAATTTCATAAGTTATAATTTCATAAGTAGTCTTATAAATCATAGTTTCATGAGTGGCGTAGCCTCAATTCAAAGTATTTGTTTTATGTGACCATAAATGAAAGGATACTACCATCTTTAACTGCAATCAACAAATGTTTTGTTTTATTTCATGCTTTTGAACGATGACTTTATAAAATGTGTTAAATTTTCTTGAAAGTCATAACATTTTTGTTTTCGATTGCTTCACAGGTCAAAGTGTACACCAAGGATGAAGTTATTCACATATTGTTAACAAACTAATTTGCAAATAGTCCCAAAAACGCTCGCTAGTATTATCCACTCGTTCACCGCTAAGCATGAAATAAAAAGGAATAATTATACAGTAACTAACTACATATCATCCAATTTAAGAAATTGCTAGAATAAACAATAAAAGAATAAACCTTCAAAATGAAAACTAAGTGTTGTAGTATAGGCCACATTTTAACAGTTCTCTTCCAGCTTCCACACCATGGACAATTCAACATTATGGTTACCTTGTGTTGTAACCAAAAACTATGTTCATGTACAGACCAAGCAACATAACTCAAATAATAAAATACTTCACTAAAGTTGAGATTCAGGATACTTTTATCATAACAATCAGCAAGAATTAAAAATCAAATAAGATTTTTCTTAAGATTTTCAGGAATGTGGTTCCTGATGAAGTTTGAAATATGTATTGAATATTACTTCCAAACTCAGAGCATAATTACTAGCCCCACTAGTGAACATACACACACAACTGATAAAAGAAACGGATTTAGTATTAATACAGAATAAAAACAAATTTAAAATGGCTCCTTATGATGTACAGAAACATTAAATAAAATTAGCATGAAGACACTGCAAGGCATATTATTGACAACTTTAGATCTTCTACAGTATAAACACTCTAATTCAAGATGGGGTGTTGTTCCACACTGAAAGAAAACAGAATTAAACAATTAATTTCAATAATAATTTTAACACTGCATCAGNGACCGACCGACATGTGCAAAGCAATATACCCCCTTTTCTTCGAAAGGGGGCATAAAAATACATCAGGTTTTACCAATATATAGTTTACATCAGGTTTTACCAATATATAGTTTACATCAGGTTTTACCAAAATATAGTTTACATCAGGTTTTACCAATATATAGTTTACATCAGGTTTTACCAATACCACAATATCAACACATGCTCAATCATGACAAATAGTAATTACACCTGAAAGTGATTTTAATGGTAAAAAAAATGAAAGTGATTTTAATGGTAAAAAAAAATAACCTGTGGCAAAACAAAATTTACAAAAAATGATGCACCCTTTTTTAAGTTCAGAACAATCTAAAATCCATGTACCTGAGAAGAGCAATCATAGAATCAGACATCCCTTTGCATCTTTGAATGGGTTTTCTGACTGCGGTACTCCGATAACCAAGGCATCATCATGTGCGTGTTGGGTGGTATAGCGCAATATCCTACAATCAGTTACATTATTCATAAATGTATAAATTAAATGTAAAATATAATAAATGTTCATTATACTTGTAACATATATTTTTGTTTTTTAAGTCCAAGACCCGACATTAAACTACTTATTAAAATATCAAACCTGCATGTTTAAAAATCCTTTCACTTATTATAAATAAAAAAAAATATATAAATGTAAATAGGACTGGAAGCTCAGATTAACTTTTTCAAACTCGAAGAGAAGATAAGCACCATTTTGGGAGAATGCTCCTTCGGCCCCAGGCTTCTTCAGCCTTGGCCTCAAACCTGGTTCTCTCCTGCTCCAATCTCATTTTGCCCCAAATCAACATGGCTTATTTGGCCCTATCTTTAATTATACGCTTTCTTTAAACTTAATTAAACACCATTATCAACGTTTTACAAACTGTAACCAATTTATGTAATTTTTCATAAATGAATGAGATTGAGTTATAAATCAGATCGACCAAGTTTTTTACCCCGATCTACTCACAGTAAAAATAGAGCAGAACAAGCCCAGCGGAATAACGATATTGGGGCCGAACAAGCCCACAGCCCACCACCTAACCATCATGCTTTAATTGGTTGTCGGCTCATTCGGCCCCAAGCTCATTCCGCCCCGTTTTTCTCAGGCTCATTCGGCCCCAATTTCAGACTCATTCGGCCCAAGTACCAGGCTTATTCGGCTCCATTTTTAATTTGAATAAATCGTTGAAAATATGTTGGTTGAAACTCTTTAAAACAATGGAATATTGTTTATCACAGTATTACAGTATATTATCTTTATTGAAGATTATTCCATTTGAAAAATAAATATTTTGTCTTCAGGTATGTCGTCGTCAAAATGAGGCGTTATTATAGACAAGATACTTTAAGAGTCTGAGATGGCTTTGAAAATAAAACAAACTATACATTTATTTAAATTATATATATTTAACAAACGAACTGAAAATCGATTCAATTAAAAACTGACACAATTACACAAATTGATAACAGTTTGTAAAACGATAATGGTGTCTAATTAATTTCCTTTAATCAATTATAAAATCAAAAGCAATATTTAACAAACAAACAAACAAACTAATTAAACATATCAACCCAGTACTCATCATTAACACATTTATTCACCTATAATCAAGAGAAAATGCCAACAAACGGACGGCCAATCTATAACCGCTGTAATCAATTAAGTTTTAACGAAAAAGTTGTAATAAATTCAAAGACCTATACAGGTGTTTGAATAACATATAGGGCCGAATAAGCCTGGTCGATTTGGGGCCGAATAAGCTTGGGGCCGAATCAGCCTGAAATTTGGGACTGGGCTGAAAGAGCTTGGGGCCGAATCAGCCTGCTACCCTTTAATTAACTACAAATCATGCACTAATTGTTTTCGTAACTTGCAAACGATACTGCCTTCTTCGAACGTTGATGACCGCTACCAATATATAGTATTGTCATACAGTCGATTGGTGTATAGCGGATAGCTAAGCACTCCGAG
>VMBQ01011160.1:0-14987 GCA_007657795.1 Dreissena rostriformis | reverse complement strand
GCAATACAATGATTGAGGGCTATTGCATGACCAATCTTAGTATTCCAAGTATACTGACAAAACATTGTCCTTATTTCAGGACTAGCCTGGACTCATGTACACATACCAAGTGTGCTTTTTGCATAAACAACAGTTACGGAAAGTGGGGTTACTGTGCTCAACAGTTATGAAAATGGGGGTTAATTTTCGAATTTTGATGCATATAGTGCGATTGCCTTTTGGAAGCATCCTGGTGTTCAGGCAAGGGACACTATGATGGTTCTTGAGTCCACCTTTCCATGAAAACTGCTGAGAAAACCTTATATATGACCTAAAAATGCACAAACAATGAGCCGTGTCAATCGTAAACAATCAGGAACTTGCGTATTAAGTCGTCAATAACTTTTTTAATATTGATAATGCAGCTACAGGATTTATACCGAGGTTAAATATTTATCAGTATCACATCTTGCGCGTATGGATAATGTCGAATAAGTATGGTAAATGTACAAACCTTTCAAAAGTTCAGGCGAAACAATCGAAATGTCAGCCGTTGGCCGCCATTTTGAACAATAGTTAATATTTTTCTCACTTACGCCACAACTGTTACTTGCGTACGATCTACCCCCTGACAATATGCCGATGCGACAAACATTTTCACAGTGTTCTCAAGAAGTGTGAAAAATAAACTATTAATCTGTAACATGTGTCGAAATTCGTTCATTCAAAAATTGTAATTGTAATTATGCTAAATAAGTTTGTGTTTGCAAATTTTTCAATCAGGCCTGTTTATTAAGTTTTCAATCAACGAGTATTATTTATTTCCCTTTGTACCATAATCGAGTCAGATTTCCATTATCTTACATGCAGAAATTAAAATGTCAAAACGGAAAGTGTTAACCTTAAATGAGAAAATTCGGGTATTAGCATTGTCTAAGAGTAAAATTGCACGTAAAAACGCGAAAGAGTTTGGAGTCGGAAAAACTGAAATTTTCTGTGCAATCCATTTACATTGTATTTAGTAAACTTAAAAAAAAAAGAGAAAACAAATAAAACACATTTTAAGCAAAATATTGTTTTATTCATTTTATTTATATTTAGATTCATTTCATTACAAAAGTTGAAATCATTGTGTCAAAAGGAGATAATCATACATCTGCATTTAAAACCGAAGGTCTGCATTCTTCCCAAATGGCCTTGTTTTATTTAAAGACCATTTAATTAAGAGACCACTTTTGGTTACTCCCTTTAGTGGTCTCTAAATACAAGATTGACTGTATTACTAATAACAAGTTATAATTTATATTAATATTACTTCTTGTAGTAGAAATTGTTATAATCATCTTTCTGCTAGAAAAGTATGCTTCACAGATAATGCTGACATGTTCAACATCACATCATCGTCATGGAAAGAGACGGCATATTGATTGCCAAATAAAAACTTGGTAGCGCATGGAACTTTGAGATCTTTAAATTTGAAAAATACCCTGTACACAATGGTAAAAACGAAAATGAGGCATCTATTACTTTGAAATTTGCCCTCAGACAAAAGAAACAGTTAGTCGTATAAGTAACCTAATTGGCCTTTAAAACAATAAGTTTTATTGTGACATGAAGTTATTGTGTACAGTGTGCACAGGGACTGCCAATTATAAAATGAACATGTAGTGAAAAGAATTTGTCATGAGTGACACGCAATATGTATGCTGATTATGTCAAAGTGAGACAAGGTGCTTAAAAGCATCAATCTGATCAAATGTAGATTTAAACAAGAGGGCCATCAGGCCCTAAGGCGCTCACCTGAGCGCAAAAGGAACTAGACTATTCTGAAAAAATGCAAGCTGATTCATGAAGATTGGACCAAAAAAGTGACTTTTAACATGTTTTTTTTATATTCGACCTAGTGACCTAGTTTTTAGCTCATATGACCCAGTTTCAATCTCTGCCAAGATTCAATTGGGACAAATGTTCTGACCAAGTTTCATGAAGATTGGCCAATAAATGTGGCTAATATAGCATCAACAAGTTTTCACTAAAGCCATATAAGGACAACTGCCCCCCGGCGGCCATGTTTTTTAACGAATCATAANTTCTTTGTATATATCATCCGCTATTTCCTTCTTTGTTCATATCATCCGCTCTTTCCGATAATCCTTCTTTGTCTATATCATCCGCTCTTTACTATATACCCTATATCATCCGCTCTTTCATCCGCCTTTTAGTACGTGCCTTGTATCACGTGGCTCAGCTATCATCACGTGGTTGTGTATGATGGCAGGGATTTGATCCAGCTATGCTGGTTCCAGTCAAATCTCTGCGCGGAGGTTGATGACACTAATGAAATTAAATTATGAGTGTCGTATTGGAGTGACACGTCAAGTTTTTGGCATTCATGTTTTCATTCTCTCTCTTCATAGGTACATTTGATTAAAATCGTTTTAGATGCGATTTTGGTTTGTGATAAACATTTGGATATAATGCCCGATGTTGATCGGTGGATATTAACAACAAATTTGATATGAGTTCATTTACGTATGCATTAATTCGCGCATTGTATACAAATGCGCATCTCTCTGCGATGATTATAAAGGCTGAAAAATTATGTTTTTAAATAATTAAATTCAAAAGAACGGTTTTCTTGTTATTGTTTTTACCTTTGCTAGTCGCATATCCAACAAATGGATGTTTGTTTTGTAGTGTATTCTATTTAAGATATGTATGTGTAAATTTTGTAATAAGTGTTAATAAAGTGTATATACCAATACAGGTGCTAACTGGCTGGCGCAGGTCTTCAATACTAAGTTTGGTATCATGTCTGGTCCTTGAGCTTTGGCAGGGTTGATTTCACGAAGGAGCTTCTAAACGCCCATTGTGGTGATGCTGAGTGACTTAAGGTATTTGTGTACGTCATCTCTTGGTAGTGTCTGGAAGATGCGTTTCTCCTGTATCCTTAGTGAACGCGGATTTTAACTGGTCAATCAGCTGCTGGGCTTTCTCCTTACTGTCGCTCACGAGTCCACTCATCTGTGTCAGTGGGGCAACGCCGGAGCCATCTTGTCTTCGGGATTTTACGTAACTCCAGAAGGGTTTGGTATTGTTTTCATCGAGTCATTTTTGTATTGTGCTAGTTATTGGTGTGGTTTTTTCGGCTTTCTTAAATGCTTTTTTACATTATTTCTGGAAGGACTTGAAGGTATTCCATTGTTTACTTTTCTTAGCATGTTTATAAAGTCTTGAATTGCGTCTGAGCTATGATTTTAAGTTATAAGAAATATCGTTTTTGTGTGATTTGGATTAGTCCGACTGTGCTAGATGTGTTGTTCAAAGTGCCCCCATTCATTTTTGCGACCTCGTATCCACGAACGAAGGATTTTTGAATACTTATCAGTTCAACCGTGTGTTTAATTACCACATATGTGATCTGTTAATAGCACGTGCTTTGCGCATTTGACACTTAAAGTGTGTTTTACACTAGTGCACTAATTGGACGTGATTATACTGGTATTTCCATTGAACGCAGAGCAGGGATACAAAAAGTATTTCACATACCAGAGGCACTAAAAACATCGTGATTCCAGAAAAGATTCAAAAGTGTGTTCATCTGATCAAGTGTGTCTATAATTGTAACGGTCAGCAGCCACTCAAACGGGTGTCAACTTCTTATCATCCAAAGCAGTGGACACCAGTTACTACAAATTCTGCCATAATTGCCCAATACATTTTCAAATTTATCAATCTTAAACTAGACCGTGAATATTGACCAAACGTCTGTCCACGGTCTGTGAACACACCAGGCAGTCTGTGGACAGCCTGTGAACACTAGTCCAACACTCGAGACGGAGCGACGTTGGAACTTCTACAAGTGCTGCTTAAATTGTTGTAACTAAAGACATAACTATGACTTTATTATATTTGTAGGATTTTTCTAAATTTAATTAAAATTAAACCAATTAAATGCCACTAGTAAGTCAAGTTAGAATATGTGATAAGTCACGTGGTTTAGCATTATCAAAATAAAATAAAATTTCCATTAAATGATGGATGGAGAAGCAGAGGGATGGAGAAGCAGAGGGATGGAGAAGCACAGGGATGGAGAAGATGATGGATGAAGAAGCAGAAGGATGGAGAAGCAGAGGGATGGAGAAGCAGAGAGATGGAGAAGCAGAGGGATGGAGAAAATATGGATGGAGAAGCAGATGGATTGAGAAGCAGAGGAATGGAGAAGCAGAGGGATGGAGAAGATGATGGACGGAGAAGCAGAGGGATGGATAAGTAGAGGGATGGAGAAGCAAAGGGATGGAGAAGCAGAGGGATGGAGACGCAGGGGGATGGAGAAGCATAGAGATGGAGAAGCAGAGGGATGGAGAAGCAGAGGGATGGAGAAGATGATGGATGGAGAAGCAGAAGGATGGAGAAGAAGATGGATGGAGAAGATGATATATGGAGAAGCAGAAGGATGGAGAAGCAGATGGATGGAGAAGCAGAGGGATGGAGAAGCAGAGGGATGGAGAATATGATGGATGGAGAAGCAGAGGGATGGAGAAGATGATGGATGGAGAAGCAAAGGGATGGAGAAGCAGAGGGATGGAGAAGCAGATGGATTGAGAAGCAGATGGACTGAGAAGCAGAGGGATGGAGAAGCAGAGGGATGGAGAAGATGATAGATGGAGAAGCATATGGATGGAGAAGCAGATGGATGGAGAAGCATAGGAATGGAGAAGCAGAGGGATGGAGAAGATAATGGATGGAGAAGCAGAGGGATGTAGAAGTAGAGGGATGGAGAAGCAAAGGGATGGAGATGCAAAGGGATGGAGAAGCAGAGGGATGGAGAAGCAGAGGGGTGGAGAAACAGAGGGATGGAGAAGATGATGGATGGAGAAGCAGAGGGATGGAGAAGAAGAGGGATGGAGAAGCAGAGGGATGGAGAAGATGATGGATGGAAAAGCAGAAGGATGGAGAAGAAGATGGATGGAGAAGCAGAGGGATGGAGAAGAAGAGGGATGGAGATGAAGAGGGATGGAGAAGCAGAGGGATGGAGAAGATGATGGATGGAGAAGCAGAGGGATGGAGAAGCAGAGGGATAGAGAAGATGATGGATGGAGAACCAAAGGGATGGAGAAGCAGAGGGATGGAGAAGCACAGGGATGGAGAAGCAGATGGATTGAGAAGCAGAGGGACTAAGAAGCAGATGGATGGAAAAGCAGAGGGGTGGAGAAGATGATAGATGGAGAAGCAGATGGATGGAGAAGCAGAGGGATGGTGAAGCAGAGGAACGGAGAAGCAGAGGGATGGAGAAGATGATGGATGGAGAAGCAGATGGATCGAGTAGATGATGGATTGAGAAGATGATGGATGGAGAAGATTATGGATGGAGAAGCAGATGGATGGAGAAGCAGATGGATGGAGAAGCAGAGGGGTGGAGAAGATGATAGATGGAGAAGCAGATGGATGGAGAAGCAGAGGGATGGAGCAGCAGAGGAACGGAGAAGCAGAAGGATGGAGAAGATGATGGATGGAGAAGCAGATGGATGGAGAAGATGATGGATTGAGAAGATGATGGATGGAGAAGATGATGAATGGAGAAGCAGATGGATGGAGAAGCAGATGGATGGAGAAGCAGATGGATTGAGAAGCAGATGGATGGGGAAGATGATGGATGGAGAAGATAATGGACGGAGAAGCAGATGGATGGAGATTTCGTAATACATTTCGTAAAATAAAGTTAACATATAAATAATCAGTGTTCCTTATAGCAATAGCCAAAATTTCAACGTTAGATGTGCTCTGGATTATAGATTTAACGCGATACAAAATGCTCTTTTTTATTTTTTTTTGTGGTACAATATATTTAAGACATGTTCATGTACCAATTTAGTGTTCATGTGTCGTATGAATAGATATCGTTGCGGGAAATTAACATGGAATTTATTGTGCCACACAAAAATAAAAAAGAGCATTTTATATCTTGTTAAATCTATGTTACCAGACCACCTCTAGCGTTGAAATTTTGGATATTGCTATAAGGAACACTGAAAGCAAAACGGATTTCATTTACTATATAATTTAAAGGGTCTTCGCTGTGTAAACTCGTTAACTGGGAATCGTGGATAAGCGTATTCTACTTTATGCCTATTATTGCTTTCATTCAACCTTCAAAAGTAAGCATCAGTAAATTTTTAATCAGTGTTGTCATATCTTTAAATACGTTTAAATGTTTAAAGATATGTAATTACGAGAGGGAACAATGTAGTGGGTTCTAAAAACGCCGTGATGTTGATTGATTCAATCAAACGCGGACTTACGTGCTCAATATGCACATTGCAGTTTTCATTATTAAAATGTAACTATTAAATAATTTTAATGAAAGTTAAGGTATGTGTACGTAACACGAAGATTCAATTTTATGATGGAAACCACCCGGGACGTCAAAATTGCGCTTTTGCAGTATGATACATATAGTCTCCTCGTATCATGTATTTACGGTGTTCGTACAGACATCATCATCATCATCATCATCAATCCCTTGACCGGTTTGGCCGTTGGGGGTAATCAGACAAGAACAGACAAGGGAGGATTAAATATTGAAACAATCTGGGCCGTATGGTCCATGGTCCGTATACCGTGTAATACTAATGAAAAACTAATTGGTCACGATACATACAGACAAGGGAGGATTAAATATCGAAACAATCGCCGGACCACTAAGAACAAGTGTCATGTTACTAATGAAATATTATGTATTCATCAAGACCAACAACAAATATCGCCGTTTAACTACGCTTATTTGTATGTGCTGGCGGATCAAGGGCACTGGTGGAATTCGATAGTACACAAATCCATCACCCTTTTATTTAGTGTACAATAATAAAGTTCAAATTAAATATGTATTGCTTATAGTGAGTTTTTTTTCAAATTTCGATTTTTTGTACAAATGTATAGTTCTCACTTGTTGCCTTGTTGGCTATCTTCAAACCCGCCAAAACCAACTTGAAAAAACGGCCAATTTACCCGCCAGTATGACATAAAGGGCACCAAATACGACAATTATTACATGTGTCGTCCATTTGTGTCGCGTTCTGAGAAAACTGGGTATAATGCTTATGCGTAAAATGTCGTCCCAGATCAGCCTGTGCAGTCTGCACAGGCTAATCAGGAACGACACTTTCCGCCTTAACAAGAGACTTCATTTAAACGAAAAATGTCATAAAAGCGGAAAGTGTCGTCCCTGATTAGCCTGTGCGGACTGCACAGGCTAATCTGGGAGGACACTTTACGCACATGCATTATGCCCAGTTTTCTCAGAACACGACTCATTTTGTCGTTCTGGCGTGTTCTCCTGTCGGCGGCATCCAAACCCGCCCACACACAAGAACGATATGGCGGATATCAGCAAAGATACATATTTTCTTGGAGGAAACTATAATTTATCCAGTTTTTAAAGGCGTTGTCAAAGTTCTTATCTGGGAAACTTGTAATCTTTTAAACATTTGAAAGGCATGCACAGAATCGCACAACCTACTACGCCCACTTGTGTTATACTTCATATATGGAGGAAACTTGCGTTTTTTCACGAACAATATCACTTAATAAGCATGTGTCAAAATAAATATATGTCAAATATGCCCTCTCCTATTGCATGACTCAAAATCTGCACCGTGCTGATAAAATGAACCCTATCTGTATTGGACAACATTGGCGATAACGGCCGTGGTCGTTAGGTACAAGGATGTTGAGGTGATGGGATGTCTGTACAGTAATTACACCTATATTATCGATATCTTTTGCTATCCGGGATGGCGTGAAATGGTACGTAAATATTTTGAATGTTTATTTCAATTATTTTGTTTTAATTAGTTTTAGTTTAAACCTAATTATTTTAGCTCGATAACATCGACAGTCTACGGCTTATTCGAACGCTCTCGAGTCCGTGGGTAGAACCAGTACGTGGTGTCCAGTTTAAACCTATTTATTTTAGCTCGATTTCATCTAAAGTCTAAGGCTTATTGGAACGCTCTCGAGTCCGTGGGTAGAACAATTACGTGGTGTCTAGTTTAAACCTATTTTTTTTAGCTCGATTACATCGAAAGTCTAAGGCTAATTGGAACGCTCTTGAGTCCGTGGGTAGAACCAGTACGTGGTGTCCAGTTTAAACCTATTTATTTTAGCTCGATTACATCGGAAGTCTAAGGCTTCTTGGAACGCACTCGAGTCCGTGGGTAGAACCAGTACGTGGTGTCTAGTTTAAACCTATTTATTTTAGCTCGATTTCATCGGAAGTCTAAGGCTTCTTGGAACGCACTCGAGTCCGTGGGTAGAACCAGTACGTGGTGTCTAGTTTTAACCTATTTATTTTAGCTCAATTTCATCGGAAGTCTCAGGCTTACTGGAACGCTCTCGAGTCCGTGGATAGAACCAGTACATGGTGTCTAGTTAAAACCTATTTATTTTAGCTCAATTTCATCGAAAGTCTCAGGCTTATTGGAACGCTCTCGAGTCCGTGGGTAGAACAATTACGTGGTGTCTAGTTTAAACCTATTTATTTTAGCTCGATTTCATCGAAAGTCTAAGGCTTATTGAAACGCTCTCGAGTCCGTGGGTAGAACCAGTACTTGGTGTCTATGGAGAAGATGCAAAGCTCGCTCAAATAGTCGGGATCAAACCGATTACCTATGCGGACTCCATAACCATTACGCCTCGACGGTAATTAATGTGGTCACTGTTGTTCAAAATATAATGTCGATTTTAAATATAATTTGTCATGGCGCTTGTAAGCGTTTTCCCATATTAATTTCTGTCTGGTGCTTAAAGCTATGTTTAATTGAAGGCGTTCAATCTTAATTTTGTATCGTGCGCTTCATGCACTTAATGTCACAATTATTTCTTAAGATATTGTCCGAGTCATTGGTACGAGCATAGCCTAACTTGCATAAAAATATTTAGAAAAAAATACACACTATTGTACGGATTGAAATGAAACCCGGGTTTATGAGTACCGACCATCTCCGGCATGTAATATTGTGAAAACCTGGTTTGACGTATTTTCGGGCATTAACCCATTTATGCCTAGTGGACCCTCCCATCCTTCTAAATTGGGTCAATTTATTTCCAAAATTAGGGATGTAAAGTTTTTTTATTTCTATAATTAGAATATTTCTTACAGAAATTCCTTTTAGCAAACAGCGCAGACCACGATGAGACGCCGCATCATGCGGCGTCTCATCTGGTTCTACGCTGTTTGCCAAGGTCTTTTTTCTAGACGCTAGGCATAAATGGGTTAAAGTGCTATACTTGTCGTTCTGGAGTGTTGTCGTGTTGGCGACTATTTGATCCACCAAATATACCAAAACAAAAGAATGGCAAATATATTCGCCTGAACGACAAATAGGGCGACGATACGACAAATTTTACATTTGTCGCCCATTTTGCCGCTCTGAAGGGTATATTTGCCCTTCTGGTGTGGTGTTGTGGTGGCGACTGGCGACTTGCAAACCCGCCTGCACGCCCGAATGATAGAGAAGAAATCAGAATCGAATGAAAAAATACTTGTGATTAAGGCAAGGATAAAGCATATAATTAACATAGTTTTGTTGCTAGGTTTTTTAGGCATAAGGCGTTCTCCATTTCATTTTAAACTTCAACTTTATTTATTTATTTAATCCATGCGTTTCCCATGTATATGTACGTATGAGTCATTATCTGTGTTACGTTGAAACTCTGAGTCGTGTTCTGAGAAAACTGGGCAAAATGCTTGTGCGTAAATTGTCATCCCAGATTAGCCTGTGCAGTCCGCACAGGCTAATCAGGGATGACAATTTCCGCTTTAATGGAATTTTTGGTTTAAATGATGTCTCTTCTTAGCGAAAATCCAGTTTAGGCGGAAAGTGTCGTCCCGGATTAGCCTGTGCGGACTGCACATGCTAATCTGGGATGACACTTTACGCACATGCATTTTGCCCAGTTTTCTCAGAACTCGACACATATTTTCGGGCATTAAAGTGCTATACTTGTCGTTCTCGAATTGTGCCCTGTTGGCGACTTTTTGATCCACCAAATACACCAAAACAAAAGAATGGCAAATATATCCGCCTGAACGACAAATAGGGCGACGATACGACAACTTGTACATTTGTCGCCCCTTTTGCCGTTCTGAAGGGTGTATGTGTCCTTCTGGCGTGGTGTTGTGTTGGTAAATGGCGACTTTCAAACCTGTCTGCACGCCCGAATGATAGAGCAGAAATCAGCATCGAGTGAAAAAAATACTTGTGATTAAGGCAAGGATTAAGCATATAATTAACATAGACTTGTTGCTAGGTTTTTTAGGCACAAGGCGTTCTCCATTTCATTTTATACTTCAACTTTATTCTTTTTTTTTTTAATCCATGCGTTTCCAACGTATATGTACGTATGGGTCATTAGCTGTGTTACGTTAAAACTGTGAGTCGTGTTCTGAGAAAACTGGGCATAATGCATGTGCGTAAAGTGTCGTCCCAGATTAGCCTGTGCAGTCCGNCGCACAAGCATTATGCCCAGTTTTCTCAGAATACGACTCACTGTGTGTTTATGTTGTAGGTACGAAATACGGTCAGTCATTTGGTTCATAGCGCTGGTTGCTATGAGTTGAAGCATCAACGGAAGCGATTTTCGTTTCAGTTTCGAACATTTTAAATCGGTCAGTACATTTTATCAGGTACTTTAGTAAAAACGTCACACTTTTATTTTGTTTTGTGATTGGCAAAAATAATTACTAAGTGTTTCGGAGTATATATGTGAAGTATTCTCTTGTTAAGATAAAATGAAAAGGGAATATTATAAACAATATAGAGCTAGAACTAGAACCATTCGAACTAGAAGGCTCGCGTTAAAGGCGTTTAAATGTTGTGTGAATATTTTTACGCGAATTTTATACCTAAAACTTACAAATGTAGCTAGTAATCAGTCGCAAAACCTGAACATGGTTTGCGCTTTTAAAGAACAAGAACTCTTAAAGGGTTTTTTATGGTTTAAATATCCAAACACTTGAAACGATGCATTATTTTGATAAATCCATTCATAAATGTTGCAATTTGAATGAGGCAGGTTCAATACCAAACGTTAATTGTGATACATTTTATGATTAAATGAATATGTTAATAAAATGCACATATCAGTTTTTTTTGTGTAAATATGTTTTACAGGACTGTGGATGCTAACACAGACACCAGCAAAACGTGCGTAACCATGGAGAACATGAGCGCAGCCACGAAAGATGCCGAACTACTCCGACTGAGCGACGCTAAAGCGGAACTGATGACCCCGGTTGTGGCGTTCCTAAGCGTGCTCATGTCTTGTGGAGTCCTTGGTAACGTGATGGTTTGCTACTTTTACGGCAGCAAGGCACGGCGTTCGAGTCACGGCACGTTCATCTGCACGGTGGCCATGTACGATATGATCATATGCGGGCTGTCTATACCGATAGAAATCGTCGACCTTCGCCTCTTCTACACGTTCACGAACGCAGCTGCGTGCAAAGCCGGAAGTTTTATGAATAATTTTGGGGCCATCGGGAGCGTGTACGTGCTCTTAGTGATTGCAGTGGACCGATACAGACGAATATGCAAACCCGTCAAGAAACAGTTGAGTCTAAACCAAGCGAAAATCGCGTGCGCGTGTTCATTGTTGGTTTCAGTATTTTTTTCTTGGCCATCCATTCTCTTTTACACGTCAGTTCCAGTTGATGTTAAAAATGATGCCGGGATGAACATTACCGGGCACGACTGCACAATGACGCTCGATACTTCCTTTAACATGTACATTTCAGTGTTTAACTACGTATACATGACTTGTTTCATATCGGCTACACTTGTTTTATGCCTAATGTACACGATGGTTGGACGAGTCATTGTGAGACATAACAAATCCAGAAAAACACTTCTAAAGAAGCAAGAATCGACGGTCAGTAAGCTGAAAAGCCTTGAGACGTCTTTGTCGAATGGCGACCAGAACATTTCCAGTTCGATTCCTGGAAAATACAGGAAAATAGACGCTGACCAAGTGAATGCCGAAAAGCCACGTTCCCGCACAAGGACCATATCTAATACAGCCGATAGAAGAAAGAGCACACTATCAGAATCGCTGGAGTTAAAGAACCTCAATTTTTCTGTCATCATGCTGACAATAACAGGATTATTCGTGTTGAGTTTTCTCCCTTTCCTAGCTCTCTCCATTTGGAGGGCGGTAAATCGCGAATACGAACCGGATGTTCTCTCAGACGCCAAACTTGTTGCATTTCAATTTGGTTTGCGGTCTTATTTTTTAAACTCTTCTCTAAACCCATTCGTTTATGGTGTGCTGAACTCGAAGTTTCGGTCTTTCGTGTATCGTTGCTTTTGTTTCTGCTCAAACAAGACCGATAATCTTAATGGGCCATCTACATCCGAAGCTAGCTAGAGTTGATGTAACATTTGCGCATACAGATTTTAGTTTAAAATACTCATGGTAATGTAACTAAAAATATCCATGTTTTGGGTGATATTTCCAAAGTGTAAATTTTCCCTGGCACCGAAACGTCTTCTCCAAAAAGGAAACATGTTATACCATGGTGGTAGACAATGCGACCCATGGGTGTGTTAAAACATTGTGTTACGCTGAAAATGGGTGAAAAACAAAGTGAAATTAAACATGAATCTTGATTGATATTTTCCAAGACAATTGTCGTGTGACAGATCATCGTAGAATCAACATTATTAACATAAATGGATATTGAACAAAACTCATTTGTCAACACTCACATCATGCATATCCTCATGTGTATATATAAGCACAGTAATTTAAAAAGAAACAGAGCAGAATTAACAAAACACTTTTTACAACACTTTCTGGAATAGTTCCAATCACTCAAGTAAAGTATTGTATATTTCTTCATGATGTCAGTCTGACCGTGCATGGACTGATATGGAAAGCCTTGACTGTCTTTTACTACGCAATAAACATTGTTTTGTCCAAAAACCAATATAGTTAGTCACTTTGTTTAATATTTAGTCAATCTGTCTTTATATGAGGTGCATTTATTTTCTATGTAAAGTGAGTACGTCCGTACAAAGATTACATTTGTCATTATTGTATGTGCATTTGTCAATACATGATGTCAAATCATCCTATATTGATTCAACGAACCAATATATCATGCTGATGTGACCTTATATTAAGTCAATATGTCATTGTATTAACTGTACTTATGAATATATTAATTCAAACCACCCTTAAATATTGATTCAACGAACCAATATATCATGCCGGTGCGCCATTCTATAAAGTGGACACATATTTGTATTGTGTGCTTTCGTCATTTATATTGAGAATACCGGAAGTACAGACATGTATAATCAAAGCGCATTTCGTAACGTGAGGACCCTTTATAAGTTGTGACGTGGTGGAATTTGTAACACCTTATTGATGATTATTCGTATGAGCAGAGCTTACTAAATTAAATTATATATTTTTATTTTTCATATTATTTCATTTTTACTTGAATGTCTAATATTTATTTATTTACGTAATATGTATATAAATAAATATTAGTGGAAGAACACACATGTACATCATCAAGTTTGTTGAACTCTTACAGACTGACAATGAAAAAGGGTACGAAATCTATCCATTTTTGTTTTTAAAGCTTTTAAATTGACAGCTGACTTATATTATCAATAGTTTCTCTCCATGAACTTTCATGTATTTGTCTACTTAATATAAAAATACAAAATATGATAAACTGTATACAAATTTGTTGTATTAAGATTTCGATCTAGGTTCTGTTAAAAAATCTGTACGTCATTGACCATCTGTGAATATATTGTGTTGTAATATGTATGTGCTCACGGGCTTAAAGCCTAATGTATGTTGAAATAAACTCTAAACTATCAGTAATAGCATAAACACGTTTTAATAATATAAACTTTTCTAAATACACAAACATTCCGCTGATGCTCTATTTACTAGATAATATGCCTTTTCCCAAAAGAGGAGCCACAAACAGGAGGTGGTGCAAATGCACGATGTATGTTTTACAGTCGTATCACAATAGTATCATCACGTGGATTAAATTTCGTGTAAATATGTAATAACAAGGCTTGTCACCATAGGATGACATATGCACCCTTTTTCCACATTTTTCTAAACCTAACCGCAAAGTGTTTTTCCACATTTTTCGAAAGCTAAACGCAAAGTGTGACGGAATTTCAGACGGACGGACAAACAGACGGACAGTGCGATCACTATATGCCCACCTTCGGGGGCATAAAAAACAACGCGAAGGACATCGAGGGTCATGACGAATATTAGTCGAAGTAATATTAAAATCGCACCAGGCATTTAAAAGTAAAATAGCAGACACGGCATCTGGATGGATGGTGTAGCCACTCACCATCACCCAACCATCCAGAACGGACGGACGGACGGTTTGACTTCTATATGCCTTGGTTCGGGGCATACATTGTTTTTTTCCCAAGAAAATACGTCTGGTTGTCAAATGCAAAAGAACTACAAATGCACGACGTTTATTGCAATATTTAGGTTAAATTAGGTAAATTCATATATATGATATTTAAAAGGTTAAACCTCATTAAAAGTCGGGTTCAAAACCTGGTAAATACAATTATATATACATGTACATGTTATTTAAGCTGCAGTGTTAATATAATACTTTAACTTAATGTCNAAAAGGTTAAACCTCATTAAAAGTCGGGTTCAAAAACTGGTAAATACAATTATATATACATGTACTTAAAAAAAACATCAAAACAAACAGAGAATTCGCAGTTCTTTACCTTTTGTCACAATCACAAAATTGAGGTAAGAATTCTGCATGTTAGTGATTCGTAAGTGGAAAAACTGACTGAGTTTTGTGAGTATTTCAAAACATGGGGTCGTTTTTCTCATTTGAATACATATAAACAGTAAACCGGTATAAATGTATGGCATCGCAATTTGCGGACCGGCTATCTCAGTGACTACAAATCCGAGGGTCGCAGGTT
>VMBQ01011159.1:0-23489 GCA_007657795.1 Dreissena rostriformis | reverse complement strand
TAATTATTTACAGACCCAATAGATTATAAACTTAATTATGTACAGACCCAAGAGATTATAAACTTCTATAGTTACAGGCTCAAGAGATTATAAACTTAGTTACAGGCTCAAGAGATTATAAACTTAATTATTTACAGACCCAAGAGATTATAAACTTAATTATTTACAGGCTCAAGAGATAATAAACTTAATTATTTACAGACTTAAGAGATTTTAAACTTAATTATTTACAGGCTCAAGAGATTATAAACTTAACTATTTACAGACCCAAGAGATTATAAACTTAATTATTTACAGGCAAAAGAGATTATTAACTTAATTAGTTACAGGCTCAAGAGATTATAAACTTAATTAGTTACAGGCTCAAGAGATTATAAACTTAATTATTTGCAGGCCCAATAGATTATAAACTTAATTAGTTACAGGCTCAAGAGATATTAAACTTAATTATTTACAGGCCCAAGAGAGTATAAAAGGGAATATGTACCAAGAGATGACACAACCACGGAGAGCTGGAAGCACGATAAATACAACGAAGTGGAGTCCCAGGAGGACAATGAGCCCAAAGAGACAAGTGCGAACACAAGCGTAAAAAAGACCAAAAAGAAAAGTAAGGGTGATGTAAAAGATGGTGGACCGAGTGATGACATAAAGAAACAGGAGGAGGGACTACAGACAGACGTAGCGATCACATTGGCTGACTGATGAAAAAAGAGAAAGTTTGGAGTTTGTTGAAATCTGTTGAGATGTTGTGACTCTGATTGTAGGCTTATAACTGATCTATTATGATTACTTGTCAGGTATGCTTGACAGGAGTCGTTCACAAATTGTTCATAGTTTTGATAGATTACCGGTAATCATGGGCACTATAGAAGCAACGCAACAAATTGCAGATCTTATCGAGTTGTTGATCATGTTCCAAAATGTTGTGCACATTTTAAATTAATCTGAGTGGTGAATCAAAAGAAAATGAAAAGAAACATACGTTTACAGGTTATTCATTTTATATGATATATATCTTTGAACAAAGCTTTATCATTCAATATGTCTCTTCAAGTAACGCCTCAATGTAATCATTACTGTGCACTGTGAATTGATGATAACACTGCAAGTGTGCTTTTTTATCATGTGTAATCTTCATTTTACTGTCAGCATTGTTTTCATATGTTTTTTATGCCCCCGGTAGGGTGGCATATAGTGATCGCACGGTCCGTCTGTCTGTCCGTCCGTCTGTCTGTCCTTCTGAAATTCCGTCACACTTGCGTTTAGGTTTCGAAAATTGGTCATAACTTTTGCAATATTGATCATAGCAACTTGATATTTGGCATGCATGTGTATCTCATGGAGCTGCACATTTTGAGTGGTGAAAGGTCAAGTTCATCCTTCAAGGTCATTTTTTTTTAAATCAAAGCGGCGCAGTAGGGGGCATTGTGTTTCTGACAAACACATCTCTTGTTTATTGTTAAACAAATTGAGCTATTGCGCTGGTACTTTATACATATTTTATATCAAGATGTCATTTGGGATATTATTGCACTAGGGTCAAGAGAAAATCACCTCTTCTTAAAATATAAATAGTGTTCCTTCAAGGAATAAAAAAATTAAACGAACATTTAAAATAGGATTTGCATGTTTGCTGAAACGATGATACGAAGTAAATGGTTGCAATATTGTGCCCATAATAACCAAGCTATTCTTTGAAATGTTATTTGACAAACAGAGAATGCATTTGCGTTTATTTTGTTTGCTATGATTACATATGTAATTCATGTATACTGAATTTTAGCTTAACGTTAAGTTTCAAAGTTCTTATTCTTTCAAAACGTCTTGGATTAGTATAGTTCTCGTGTATTTTCACAATAATTTGTTTTTTTTTTCCTTTATAATAGTTTAACTTGCTATTCGTTTCATGTTGCTTGAAATATAGGAAGTGGTTAGTTAACCAGATGTAGGGGTATTTGGTAATAGCAGATTGTTCACACGATGTAGGAACACTAGAATAGGGTTTTCCATTCCTTTTTGCTTATTAATTTATTAATGTTGGTAAACACTTGTTCTTTTTAATTTCAAATGAATTTTATTGTGTATAACTATTAATCAAGGTTTTATGTGGTAGTAATTTTAATATCTTATGTGTGAAACTGAATTATAAATATTTTAATATTTTCATAATAATAATATTGTACATCTAGTTTTAGTGATACGATTGTCAAAATAAAATCATACTCACTTTGTACCATTAAAAAGAAATGTGCGAAAAAAAACAAGGACTAGTCCAGTTCCAAATTCAGTTCCAGGATAATAGACACAGTAACGGAACACAAATTATAAACCTTGTTATGTATATAAGTGTTGTATCAGAATATTTACGATTTTATATGTTAAAACATTTTCGTAAAAAACTATGTCAGGTACCATGGTTTTCATGTGCAATGTAATTATTTGTATAATTTTTGTTTTCAAGCCAAAATGATACAGGTATTTCAAGAACAAAAGTATGCGTATACAATTTCCAGAATATGAAAGGAATTTCAAGCACAAAGTACCAGTACAAAGAAATGAAGGAATTTCAAGCACAAAGTACCAGTACAAAAGAGGAAAATAAATTTTAAGCACAAAAGAGAAAAGGGACTTTCAAGCACAATGTAAAAGACAGGAAGGAGTTTTAGGCACACAGTGTCAGTACAAAAGAAATGAAGACATTTGTCAGTACAAAAGAAATGAAGACATTTGAACCACAAAGTACCAGTACAAAAGACACGGCTAGGACAAGCAAAAAGTATCCCTAGATAAAGTCACGGAATTTTATGCGAAAAGTACCAGTTCCAAAGACACAGCAAGGAATTTCAAGTACCACTGTACCAGTACATAAAGACACAGCAAGGAATTTCAAGCACAAAGTACCAATACAAAAGGAACAGCAAGGAATTTCAAGCACAAAGTACTAGTTGAAAAAAAGCAAGGAATTTCAAGCACAAAGTATCGGTACAACAAATCCCAGCAATGATTTTCTAGTACAAAAACACACAGCAAGGAATGTCAAGTACCAGTACTTACAAAAAGACACAGCAAGGAATGTCAAGTACTAGTACAAAAAGGCTGAGCAAGGAATTTCAAGTACAAAGTGCCAGTTCAAAAAGACAGCAAGGAATTTCAAGCGCGAAGTATCAGTAGAAAAAGACACAACAAGGAATTTCAGCACCAAGTAACAGTACAACAGGCACCGCAAGTAATAACCAATAAAATTAGACTGAGCAAGGAATTTTAAGCACAAAGTACTAGTTCAGAAAGACCGCAATGAATTTCAAGCACAAACTTCTTTTTTAAAAGGGTACAGCTAGGAATTTCAATCGCAAAGTTCTACAGGTAAAAAGCCACAGTAAGGGATTTCGGGAACCTGGTACCAGTTGAAAGACATCGAGGATTTTCAAGCACAAATTACTAGTACATAAGACATATACATGAATTTAAAGTGTTTGGAAATATAGAAATTGTTAGTAATTTCAATAACAACCTACAAGTAAATTAAGAGTGCAAATGTTTTTCAAGCACAAAGTTACGTTCAAGCAAGACTGCAAGGAATTTCAAGCACAAAAGTACAATCAAGACTGCAAGGAATTGCAAGCACAAAGTAACATCACGACTGATAGGAATTTCAAGCACAAAGTAACGTCAAGACTGCTAGGAATTAAAAGCACAAAGAAACATCAAGACTGCAAAGGATGTCAAGCACAAAATAACATCAAGACTGCAGGAATTTCAAGATTATAGTACCAGTAAATTAAGACTGCACAATATTTTAAAGCTTCAAGTTAAGGGACATACTGTATTTCAAGAACATATGAAGAGAGATAAAGAGATGAGTATTTCAAGCACAAAGTTCAAGTGGACAAAGTATGAATGGAGCACGAATGTGAAACAAATGATGCCCGCGTTAGCATGCCTTGCGTAAGTTAGATGTCTGGAATTAAAGAATCCATCAAAGACATTATAGTATCGGATAATTTGGTAGGTAAGATTGATTCTAGCCGACGGTAAGTTCTTTAAATCAATACATATATTTTTATGTATTATTTGCACGCATAGTTTGAAAGAGGGAAAAAAAATTATTCACTTCTCAATGTTCGTTTTGTTTTTTTAATCTTTAACTGGATCCAAACTATGGTACTTGCTAGATGCCGTTTCTAAACACATTAACATTGAGTAATAATCTTTCTGTATGACAGCATTCTATGCTGATTGTTGTGTTACTGTGTTTGTATTTATCAAACGTCCTGCAATTAAAGCTTTAAATGTTTACGTGACTTTGCTTTATGTCTGCATATTAATTACGCCAATCAGACACGTATCTATATACATGATCGTATTAAATTGGTGAGGTAATTTACCTCCGGTGTTTGTTTTCAAGTATGAAATGTATGATTTTGTTTTTATTCTTATTAAATTGATATAAAATTTTAAAAAAACAACAACATTTCAATCACGACGATTAACATTCGAACAATAAAAAGCAAAATGAGTGTGAAAAACATGTCTTGAATAACAGATTTATGTACGATATATAATAGTGAAACGGTTGATGAACAAATCTCTAAAAACCGCAAGATTATCTAGTATTGCTGATAATTTAATGACACACGCAGACTAGAACCGCAAGATTATCTAGTGTTGCTGATAATTTAATTACACACGCACAATAGTACCGCAAGATTATCTAGTATTGCTGATAATTTAATTACACGCGCACAGTTGTACCGCAAGATTATATTGAATTGCTGATTATTTAATTACACACGCACAATAGTAGCGCAAGATTATCCAAGTATTATTGCTGAAAAAATGTGACAGTTCGCAGTTTCTAGGATTGAAATTTCCGTGTGTGTATATAATATATTGTTATAATATTACCTGCTAGACACCACCCTAGATATATTATCTTACAGGGTCAAACACCATATCAGTAATTAGTTCTTAATCAAAACATACACACACAACCTGGTACGAGATTCATACATTGCTGTTTTAAAATTCCACGTTTTCGACATATGCCTCCCAAATCCATATTATGACACAATGTCAGTTTAAACTGCATTTGCTAATGTTTGATCCTCGTTCTGGGAAAACTGGGCTTAATGCATGTGCGTGGTGTCGTCTGGGTTAAGAATGTGCAGGCCGCACAGGCTAATCATGGACGACACATTCCTCCTAAACTGGAGTTTCGTTAATAAGAGACTTCTTTTAAATGAAAAATGCCATACAGGCGTAAAGTGTCGTCCCTGATTAGTTCCATGCACAGGCTAATATGAGACGACACTTAACGCACGTGCACATGCCGTTTTTCCTGAGTGATACTCAGTTGTTAATTTTCTGTCTAAATATAGGTTCTTAATGGTGTTCAATTGAATTTCCTATATTACTTGAGTTTTGATGCGGCCTACAACAACATATAATCAACAAGAGGTTAAATTCACTTCAAGTCGATGCTTATCTGGCACATCACTTGGTCAGGAACATCAGGGGCGTCGGTAACTTATCAACATAGGGCGGCAGGGCAGGGACCCTTTGTGTGTGTATTTCGAAGTTTATGAGGTCATTCCGTATCTGAGGCTGCATTATGTGAGGACCCGTAGTGGGTCCTAGCTCTCCTACCTTAATTACTTACTAGACTCACGGAAGTTGGGACTAATTATGAGTCATAGATGCATTTCCAGGTATTTAGTTATTATTGATAGATTTTTCAATTTTGATGTGGTCTTGCGTTGAGAGAGGCCGAGTACCCCCGGAAGAAACCCCACCTGCCCGTGACGTTGACTACCAACCAATCTCCGATGCTTCCAGGAACGGGGATTGAACCCAGGTCGCCTACGTGAGATGAGCGTGTACGAACCACTGCTATAACCAGACAGCCTCTCATCCAATAACCCAAAAAACAGTCGAATTATAAGAATGATTTCATCATAATATATTCCAAAAAAATAAATGCTCTTAAAATGCGTAAAATTAAGGGAGGTTGTTATAATGAAATAGTTAAGAAACGAGAAGTATGTAATTCGACATCGAAACCTTCCGCCACATTATTTTAACAAGAAAAAGCTAGTAAGTGGAATAATGGTATTTTTCATATAACAATCTAATTACATGTATTAAAATGACTCTTCTTCGGTTCTTATATTCGTAAAAACGTTCACTCGAGGATAGACTAAACAAAACAGCCTTACCAACAATCTTACGGTTTTGGGTAAGTAACCAGTAATACGTGTTGGCGAAATAATCGTTACGCTGACGTAATCTATATTGACTTCCGGCAACACAAATTTGTATGGCGCTTAAATGGACGTTGTGTAAAACAGTTTAATTAACTAAATTACTGCAAATGAAGTATTGATTTACGATTCATTTAATATAAATAGATGAATATAGTGGACTTAAAAACGGCGATCATCTGTTTTGATGAAGATAATAAACAACAGTCTCACTCTGGATACATTATAGAAAGACAAACAAACTGAGAGAAGTGAGGACATATATATGTATTATTGATATAAGCATATGGCTGTGATAGAAACAATTGGAATCTGTGATATGTACTATTTGAATTAAAATGTTTGCATATTTGCAATGATATTTATTTAATTAAGCCTCATGTTTGGTAATGTTATACATTTTTTGTTAACATTGGTTTAGTTGTCGGATTGAGACAAAACGCTAGGTAATTCACATGTTTTCTCTCAATCAAACACCAAAGTATATGTGTGTAAGTTAGATCATATAACAACTTGGGTACTTTTAATGGACCCCATTGGAAATAAGCGTTTAGTTTAATGGGTTATCCATATGTCAAATATTGCATTTCAATTGATAACTAATTTTTATAACTGTTATAATATATAGATTTCATTTATTTAAATATTTATATATTATTTGATAATTACAGCTTTCAGAGTGACATTGGTGTACTATGTTTTTATGTATTGTGATATTGTTATATGCGTTTGACCTATGCGTTTGATGGCGGATGAAACCGGAAACACAGTTGAACGTCATTTGACGTCGGACCACACGATATCTCAGAAACGACGTCGTATCCTGGCATTAGAAATTTGTTTGACAAAGCAATCAACGCACATTTAAGAGCTCGCGAAGAAACGGAAGATATTTGCAGAACAAGAGCACCGCATAGCGGATGCCAACGCTCGGCTGTGGGTGCTTGGATTTAGTTTTTTTGACCTTTGACCTTGAAGGTCATCATTGACCTTGACCTTTCCACCACTAAAAATGTGCAGGTCGATGAGATACACATTTTGTTTTACCTTTTACCTTGAAGGATGACCTTGACCTTGACCTGTCAAAATGTGCAGCTCCATGTGATACACATGCATGCCAAATATCAAGTTGCTATCTTCAATATTGCAAAAGTTATGGCCAATGTTAAAGTTTTCGGACGACGACGACGACGCGGAAAGACGAGAGGGCTATGACAATACCTCGGGTTTTCTTCGAAAACAGCCGAGCTAAAAATTGAGGCAGAATATGATACCAAGGTCAAGAAAAACCTCTGAGGCGTCTGTCTCGAGGTGTGAGGAAAGAAAACGTGAGTGTGTTAGCGGGACGAGTAAGAAAGTCATTTTCGCAGCTGGCGGCCTGTGTCAGACCCGCTCGGTCCACGGAAACGGACGATGCGACCAGCTACCTAACAAGGGGAGAGACGCCCATGACAAATCCCATCTACAGCGGGCCCGAAATCACCGTTCCCTGGACTGGTCCCGTGTTCGAGTACCCCACCACTCGGTACCTCACAAACGCCAAGCTGAAGGCTATCTATCTATCTTTCAATACTGCCGGAACTCCCCTTGCGGGTATTATTGGTAGGTGCGCGTGTCAGTGCAAGAATAAAAGGTTTAAAAGCATTGCAAGGGAGACTTCAACGCATGAAAGTGAGGTGAAGATAAAAGTGTGAGTGTTAAACAAGAAGATATATATTTCTTGTTTAAAAGTTGTTAAAAACACTGTTTTGTGCATTCAGGTACGACTGGGGAAGAAATCCGAAGTCTCAGGTGAACCTGCTGGAACTCCGGTTCTGGAAGCAGTCCGAGATACTGGCGAGGCACAGGCGTCGTACCTTCGGCCTGCAGAGGATCCGGGTAGCCGGTATTCCGAAATTCAACGAAAAGAAAGTGGAAGAGATGGCCGACCTCGTCGAGAAAATTAAATTGCGACAGTACATTAGGCAGTCTGGCCTTTGTAAGGCTACATTTTATTACATATGTTATACATAATTATTTTGTTTTTAATTGTCGAAGAAAAGTATTTTTATGCCGTCCGTCCGCCCTCTTAAGTCCTTAGCCAAAAGGCCAATATCACATTTCAGAGGATACATTTTTGAGAGGTATTAAATGCCGACATACTAAAACTGTCTTTCATCTACATGGTACTGCTATACAATCGTATGAGAGATTAATCGAAGCAGGCGCGTTGTCAGAAAATAGCTGTTAAAAATATGTTAAGTGCAATTTACTAGGTACAGATAAAAAGATATCAGATAAAAGAAGCTACAAGACTAAGATAAAAAGTTAAAAACAGAGTATACTTAGAACTGGTGGAAAGGATGCAGCTGCCCAGCAAAGATACCTATACTGGGACTAGATTGTAAGGACACAGGCAGGCCATTCCACAGACGACTAATACGTGGGAAAAATGAATTGGAGTGATACTGTGTCCTTGAGAATGGTACCAGATAGTTCAGGTTGCTGACGGGTGCCAGGTGGTGATTGTCAACCCACACAAGATTATTTTGAATTTTGTATAATAGGATGACATTACTGAAGTTTCGATGCTGTTCTAAAGTTTGCCATTTGAGATTAGTTAGCATTTAGGAATTGTAGTCATTACAAACATAAATGGCAGCTGATCTTTGGACTTGTTCAATTTTGTAGATTAGATATTTTTGCCAAGGATGCCAAACAGTGGAACAGTATTCTAACTGGGGCCTTACATAAGTTTTGTAGGCAGTCTCTTTAACCTTTTTATTTGAAGTTTTGATATTTATTGTAATGAATATATTATATATATTGGAGTGAATTACTGGCCTTAGATGTTATATTGTTTATGTCATTGGTCCATGACAGGTCTTTACTTATGGTGAGACCTAAATATTTTGCAGCCTCTGTGGTTTTTAGTTCTATGCCATGAAGTTTGTAGGGAAAAAGGACAGGACTTTTTTGCGGCTGATTCTAAGGATTTCACATTTGTCGGGCTTAAATTCCATGGACCAATCGGATTCACAGTTTTCAAGATTAAAGAGATCATTTTGGATGGTTTGTGCATCTTGAGTGGATTTAACTGTTAAATATACTATAGTCTCATCTGCGAAAAGTCTAACCTTGCTCTTAACACTGTCAGGGAGGTCATTTATGTATGAGAGAAAAAGGCAAGGTCCGAGGACCGAGCCTTGGGGGACACCAGATAGACGGGAAGGTTGTCAGAGTTGTGACCCTCGACGGCAACCTGCTGGGTACGACCGTATAGGAATGACCTAATCCAACAAATGGTCTCGGGGTTTATACCTAATCTATTTAATTTCAGAAGTTTGTGATGGTCGACTTTATCAAAGGCTTTGCTGAAGTCCATGACTATAATATCAGTTTGTTGGCCTTGTTCTAGATTGTCATAGACTTCCTGGGAAAAACTAATGAGCTGGGTTTCACAGCTATGTTTTGACCTGAAACCGTGTTGAAGTGGACTTAAAATGTTATGTTTATCATAAAAACATATGATATTGGAGACAAGTATATGCTCATAAGCTAAGAGGTTATAAAGGTTAGTGAGATAGGTCTATAGTTACTGGGGTTGCATTTAGAGCCTTTCTTGTACACCGGAGCAATGACTGCATGCTTCCAGTCATTTGGGACAATACCTGATTTCAAAGAATTTTGGAAGATATGGGTCAGGACAGGGGATATTTCATGGTGAAGTTCCTTTAGTAACCTTGGGGAGATCTGGTCAGGTCCCGAGGCTTTACTGGGGTTTACACCTTTAAGGAGTTTCCGTACTCCATCCTCGGTGGTAGTGACATTTGCATCTTTGGATGATTTTGTGGGGTAAGTAGCTGTTTACAAGACTGGGAGAGACTCACTGGCTGTGGGCGAGAGAAGACTGATTCGAACTGTTTGTTCAATATGTTTGCCTTGGTCGTTGCATCCGTAAAGGTTTGACCATACCATATGTCTTTATCCAAGTACTTGTCTAATGGACATCATACACTTTCTGAAATGGTTGTGTTTCACTTCATACAATTATTGAAACAATTAATGTACTTTTCGTAAAAATTTTGAGGTAACAAACATACACACAAAATGCGTTTTAATAAGAGCTATGTTAACAAGTTCATGCCCTACGGTCAAAACTCTCCACACCCTGGGGTCACGTTTGTTATATAAACTTTGCGTTTAATGTTTGCGTTTTTATAAACTTGCTACATATTTCGACAAGAGGCGTCGATGGACGTTGGTATTCTACGTGATTATTGAGACAACTATATTTGTATAAGTTCACAAATAAGTCCGAGAAATCGTGTTACCGATCATCTTGTTCCTTTGTTCCTTTTGTTCTGCAATTGGGGCGTGCGATATAAATATTTATTACAACGCTGATTTTTTTCAAGACATTGTTTTATTATCTTTTTATAGACATTTCATGTTTAACAAATGAGATTGTGTTATACATTCAATTTATAATGTGTAATTGTATTACTTGTAATCACAAGCTCATGGAATACCTGAAAACTTGCCTTACAGTGAAGACAGGTAAAACACGCATTTATTTACTTAATTATCCAGTGCATCAATTATTAGACAACGATTGCTATTCTTTCTTAAAGTATAAATAAGTTGCATTAACATTATTTTTTTAATGTAAACATTATAAAAAAATAAGTCAGAAGTTTATCACCTTATTATATTGTTTAAATATTTGATTATTATCTTGAATAGAAAGAATGCTATGTACAAAATATAACTACGGTATACCCTATGTAACTGTATTACAATGTATTTGCTGCATTACGTATTTTCCTTAAACTTGAGTATTGGCACACAATCTTAAATTATTATTTAAAATTAAACATTACATTATGATTATATAAAATATCGGATAATTTGTGTCATCTCCCAGTTATTTATCGTGCGGGATAGGGCGAAAAAAAAATGAATCTGAAAACCACCTGAAATAACACTAGTTCCAAAAAATCACTGTAAAATCTATTGTATTATTATCTGACAATGTGTTCCAGTTAATGTCTGTGAACATGTAACTTATATAAGCTATAAAAATAAAATAACAAGTTGACCCTATAAATCGAATAAGAGCGTAACGTAGTGTGCAAGTCACACACAGCTTATCCCACATGCAATAGTAAATGTCATCAACCATACCGTGAAAAATACTAACGCCAAGTAAACCACTGAACCCAGTACATAGTTTATACGGACTGGGTTATGGCATTTAGTTGCATCCTCACAACTGATTACTACACAAGTCAATACTATTGCAGTTATCACAATGACTAAAGCTTGAAGTACATACTCTGTTAATCGATAACATTACAAGCTGGTACATGGTAACATTGTGTTCGTTTCATTTGCGTTACATGCAAAGTCTACTGCGAAGACTTCACAGTTACGAAGAAGAAAATTGTATTTGAATCTAGTATAGGCACTTTGTGTGTCTGCTGTGTTTCGCGCGTCTTTGTACTTGGTAAATTGTTCATAGTAGTTTTTAGCTCTTCGAATGGTTTTAGCTTCATTATTTTGTCTTGTATGGTTCTTAGTATTTCATCCTCCGCCAAATCTGTTTCAGTCTTGTTTTGCAAGTAGTGAGACTGAATAACCATTTCACCTCGAGAAAAGGGGTTCCATGAAGAATGTCGGTCTTTTTGCTTACGTGCAACGTCTATAACCTTAAGTTGGCCTTTTTCGATGTCCGATGTATTGGAAAGATTCCACAATGGCGTGTTGTTTAAAACAACCTAACCAACCGTTCATAGGGACCTGAATATGATCGCCAGGGCAAATATGAGGAGGCTCTTCAGCGTTTCTGTTAGACTTACAATACGCTGGGACTGTTATTGTACGCCGAGTGCAGCTCCTTAATGCACGTTTTTGCNAACCATAGATATGGTAAAAGGTTGGTTTACGGGTGTTGAAAACTACTTAAAAAAAGAAATCCCAGATTACGAAGATCTTCTTAAAAATCCACGGAGAATTTTCAATGCGGATGAAACTGGGTTTCCGCTGGCAGTCAATGCTGGTAGGGTTCTAGCGCCCACTGGAGCCCGTCATGTGTATCAAGTGGTGACCTCTAACAAGACCCAGATCACCGTTATGGCAGCTTTCAATGCCTTTGGGGAATATCTGCCACCAATGATTTTATTCCCAGGGGAGCGAATTCGAGACATCGGTCTTTCAGGTTTCCCAGAGGCCACTTACGCCGCGACGCCGAATGGCTGGATGGATTCCGCGACTTTTGTAAGTTTCTTACAAACTCTTAAAACATTTGCCACAGAGCGGAAAATTGAAATGCCGGTCTTACTTTTTGTGGACGGTCATTCAACACACATGACACTGGAAGCTGCGGAGTTTTGTGAACAAAATAAAATAATTCTGTATTGCTTACTACCAAATGCTACGCACATACTCCAAGCTGCCGACATCGGTTTATTTTCGCCCATGAAATCCGCGTGGCACGCTGCAGTGAAGCAATGGCAGATGCAAAATATTGGCCAAGCCATGACAAAGAAGGATTTTCCGGCTGTGTTTTCCGACACATGGAAGCAAGTCGCCACTTTTCAAAATGCGGCAAATGGCTTCAGACGATCCGGACTGTTCCCACTAAGTGCGGATGGTATTGATTCAACAAAACTGGGTCCATCAGCACTTGCTCCGATCAAAAACAGCACGCATGTGGCTAAAGAGAACGAAGCAGTAGCATCTGCGATTGATGTTCAACCGGAAATGAACCAAAATACAGAGGCGAATGCGGACAATAGATTGGTCTCGGCGGTTCATGAAAATTGTCAAGAACCAAGACCCTCGGTGTCTGCTGCTTTTCAGCTGTTGACACTTCCTGTTGCTAAGTTTAAAAAGCCAGTCAGCCAAGTGCGACAGAAACTGCCGAAAGCCATTTCAGGGCAGGACGCGCTTAAAATGCTGAGAGAGCGGGAAGAATCGAAGAAGAGGGAGGCTGAAGCAAAAGAGGAACGTAAGAAAGCCCGTGAGTTGAAAAAGAAGCAAAAGGAAGAAGAAAAGGATCGGAAGAAAAAAGAAAAACAAACCAAGCGGAAACGTGGCAAGAAATCTAAGAAAATCGCCAGTGATTCAGAAAGCGACGATTCAACGAACAGCATTCCATTCATGGACAACGATAGCGATGACTATGAGGAAAGTTTTTACGAAGTGTGTCCACTATGCGAACAAATAAAATCAAAGGATAGTCCTGAAGATGCATGGGTTTGCTGTGAATTGTGCAGTCACTGGTGGCACGCCGTGTGTTCGGGTTCGCAGGATGTTGTGCAGGATGCTTTTGTGTGCCCAAAATGTTGTGAATAGACCGTGTTATTTGTATGATTTGTTTTTATTGGTTCAGATTAGTTAATAATTTCAAAATACAAACAAATATATGCATTTATAATGTGTAATTCCTTTCCAACATAGCAAGTTGTTACTGCCATGTGTGAAATATTTTGCGCTATAACACTATTTTGTATAAGGGTAATTGATTTATTGTTGGATAATTAGTATTTGTGTTTAGCTGTTATTAAAATTTAATCAATTACGTAAAACATGTGTTGATAATAAATTCTTTATTACATAAACCTAACGTTTATGACGTAAAATAGCCTTGGTGACATCCCAGTTCTATTAGCGGGTCGATAATAGCCGACGTGGGTCGATAATAGCAGACGGTGATCAAGTAAGAATTTTATACATTACCAAAATAGTCAGTATAATACAGTAAATTCCATTGGTCATTTATAACCAATCAAATGAGCAGTTTGTGTATAAATGTTTACAATGAAGACTGTTGCAAGTAGCACACAGTACCACAGAAAATCGCTTAAAGGGTCGATAATACCCGACGGTGCTCTATATAGAATGGGTGTGCGATTCATATCTCTTCATTCTCACTTGACCTAACAACATTTTTAGAATAAGTTCATGATCAACGTTTTCATTTATTATTGTTCAATAGGCATAGTAAAAGTAATGCCAACATGCCTACCCTTCTACCAAGTTAACATACTGACTATTTTTTTTGCTCACAGACTGGCCTGCTTCCAAAGTACTGACTGACTCAACACATTTACTAATGAACGAGGATCCCAAGTGGCGTTTCTTAATACGGATCCATTCTCTGTAATCAAAGAGCTCATTTAAATACGTCAATCGATATCTCGAGTTACATATATATATAATCCTGAATATCAACAGAGAATCACTGACGTATAAGAATACTGATTGAATTAAGTTAAACACTCATTCCGGCTTTGTCACTGCTAAAATCAGTCAAATGACTGACACAATTGAAACAAAAACTGCGCAGTCATGTGTATTTCTCAATGTATTACTAAACGCTGTGGTATTTTAACTATGTTTGGCGAAATAATGCAAATTCTTTTCGGTTGAATAGCTGTATTCATTATTGATTAAAATGCGTTGTTCTTGAAGAAATGATTGAAAACAAAAGATTGTAAACAAGGACAAAACAGAATTGGCTATGTTTTTGTTGGTGCTTTTACGTACATCGGTGTAAACGCATTTAGAGTTGTTTAAAGGTTGAGTCTTATAGGGACTGTAAACCACGAATGACGAAAAAATAAAAGTTTTAAAATACCGTATTTTTTACAATTATTAGTTTATATTGATTAAAATATCATGACTGGTATATAACATTACTTGAAAAAGGTTCATATTTTCAGTATATTCGGTAATGAAATTTCGCGATGTGAAATCGAAAGTACATCGCGAAAATTGGTGACATAACGATATACACACTATAAATAACGCAAGTAGATTGATCATTTTATATATAAAATATATACAATTCACGTCATTCGTGGTTTACCATCCCTTTATATTTTGATAACCGAACGTCCGTCTTATTGGGTTTATTGTGTTTGTTAAAGTGACTATTAATACTCAAATTAAATATTATTTGTATACTAGTTTCCCATTTAAACAAAAAAATAAAATTATTAATTTTATCATATTTCACACTTCACAAACATGCTCATATATATCTTTAAAGAAAATAATTTGAAAACAAAAAAATCTTTGGTTCATATATTGATTTGTTCTTGCTATCTTACTGACGCTGTTATTCGTACAAAGACAAACTATCCTTTAATTGCAGTGCCTATATATAACGTAGCTGTAAAATCAAATTTTTAAATATTTTTGCCATGTCGGAAATTATTCGAAATTTATTAAATGAATACCGTATTGAATTATACATTTTGTGAATGCACTGTACCAACACTGTGTATACACAATTTAAATATGTGAATTCGAATTGGCATTTTTGTCCAGACGTACTTGTACATTGAGTAAACTAAACATAGCAAAGATTATAATTAATAAACATGAATTTTAAAAATCAAATCGAGCTTACCTTGGGATAATATAAATTTCATATCATACTTTGTCAAAATTAGACAAAAACACGGTTAGGTGTGTCTTGAAACAAATTACAATAACACTATTCAACGGGCACATGTTATCGGTGGCTTTATATTGTTCACTAATTGTTGTCGCATTCTTTTGAAAAAACAAAACAAAAACAATTAATCGTTAATAACATTCGAGTTTAAAAATACTACGTTTTAAGTGTTGACATGTAGATGAAGTAGAATACAATATCGAAAGAAGAAATTTTAATTGTTTTTCAAAGTTTATATATTAGTCGAATGTACATATTATGCGTTGCACCTGACCTTTGACAGCATCATTGCGTAAATCTTTAAAGTAGCCGGCTGTTGTAGCTTAAGAAGTACTAGTAGTTTCAGCAGTAATAGTAGGATAAGAAGCAAACATAATAGTTGTAAAATAGCATGCATATGAGTTGTTATAATGGTTGAAGCAAAACATATTTACATTTCCTGCAAACATATTGAGGCAGTGCTGAAAACTAAATCTATTGTCTTTCCAAAGACGATAACATATTAAATAAACATGAAATATAACTTATTATGTGATGTTTGAACGTTAGTTTGTTATGCATAATATTATAAATTAGTTTCTGTGTATATCGTAAACATTGGGAATGTTAAAATTGCCTTATTATTAAGCTATACCCTCAATAGAACATACAGGGGTTATTAAGATTTTTCGTCTTTTTATTAAGAATTACCAAATGGTTTGTCCCAAAGTGATGTTTGCGATTTGTTTGGATTTCATTTTTTGTAAACGAACAATGTATAGTTGCATTCAAATTAAACAACATAGAGTTACATCGAAAATGTAACATGTCGAATTGCAATTACAAAAGTAATAATATAGAGATGCATTGCAAGTTTGCATCTATCTCGCCCCAAGCATTTCATAATGACATGATTAAGAACAAGTATAGTTTGTCAACATGAGTATTGTTTTAGCAATTAATTACTGAGTATTATTAATGTTTAAACAGGGCAGTCTAAAAGACAGCTCTATCTCCGCCATCATTATTTTGACCTCCGTTTGATGACATAAACATAGCGTGATGACCTTGATCCATCGCCGCCGCAACCGCCACCACCACCACCACCGCCATCGCAAACGCCAATACTTTGTGAATCGATTCGGTATGTTTTTTTTATTTAAATGACAGCCGTATGTTAAAACGACACCCCGAAATGGTACTCACTACATGTACTTTCAGATGTTAGTGCAGATATAAACACATTATTCACTCTTATACACATAATATTCGGTAAGTAGACCCTAAAAGTAAGTTAACTGCGTTGGTATGGAATTTTATTTCTATACACATCCGAACAACGATATCAAAGTTCTTATATATTGTGTGAGTTCAACCGGTGTAGTCTTAGACATTATTTTAACAGTACTGAAAGCTTCAAGCTGGGAGCAGTTACAAGGTGGTCTGGAAATTAGTTCCAGAGTCTTGTTGCTGACGGGAAGAAAGAGTGTCTGGGGTCGTTTGTTCTTCAGTGTGGAACGATGTACCTGATACTGCTACCTCTTGTGGATGATAAAGCTTGGCGGAAGTAGGGATCAGCGGAATGTCAATCAGGTGGTTTATGATCCGGTACATCGTAGTGACCTTTACAGTTTTCCGTCTCTCCTTTAGGGACTGCCATCCACTGTCAGCTATCATCTGTGAGCTGCTGCTTGTGGTTTTGTAGTCGCCTTTTACATAGCGAGCAGCGCGTCTCTGGACGGCTTCAAGCTGGTCAATGCACGTCTGTGTGTGAGGGTCCCATGCAGTTGCACCATATTCCAATGTTGGTCACACTTACGTTGTATATGATCGAACTTTGAGGCTAGGTCAGCTGGACAGGTTGCGTCTCAGGAAGCCTAGGGTGTTGCTTGCCTTCCGGGTGGCTGCAGCTACATGGGATTCCCAAGACATGCTGTTCGATATTGTCACTCGTGTCAGGTATTATCCTTCCTTTACATGTGCAAGCTTGTGCCCATGGATGACATACTCTGCTTAAACAGGGTTGCGCTTTTTGGAGATGTGCAAGACTTCACAATTCGACTGGTTGAATGACATCTGCCAGTCGTTTTCCCATTTATGTAGGACATCCAGTTCGTGTTGAAGTTGTGTTGTATCCTGTGTTGTCTTGATCTTTATGTAAAGAAGACTGTCGTCGGCAAAGAGCCGGGTTTTAGAAGTAACATTGTTTGGTAGGTAGTTCGTTAATGTATACCAGAAAGAGCAGAGGTCAAAGGACAGAGCCCTGAGGGACGCCTGATGTGACGTCGGCTGAGTTTGAGAACTGTCCTTCAACTAAGATCCGTTGGCTTCGTCGAGTTAGGAAGCTTTCAATCCAGTTTAGGACTGGCCCTTTAATTTTTAATTTTTAATTCCGTAGTGTCCTAGTTTCATGAGAAGGCGTTGATGCGGGGCAACATCAAATGCTTTAGACATGGCCTGGCTGTAGATGATGTGTTCCATGAGCGTGCACTATACGACAGTCAGAGAGATTGGGCGATCGATAGCCGGACTGCTTCTGTCCCCTGTCTTTAATACTGGTGTCACATGCGCCAACTTCCAAAGAGCTGGTACGCGTCCTTGCTGTAGGGATGCAGCAAAGACCAGCGAAAGCGCCTGGGCTTATTCTGTTGCTGTTTCCCCCAAGGAACCTTGTCGGGATTGCGTCAGGCCCTGTGGCCTTGTGAGGGTCAGGTGTCTACATTAACCTCCTAACTCCCTCAATTCCTACAGAGAGGTTGTGGATGGTAAGGAATGGGTCACCAGTCATTGTTGGGCGGTAGTTGTGGTCCTCATTCGATTGATGAACAAACTACTAAACTGCTGATTAAGTATGGTGGCCTTTATTTTGGGGTCACTGTGTCCCATGCATTCTCTCTTTAGTGAGGAGACACCACAGCTGTCACAGCGCTTGCTCTTTATGAAAGAAAACAGTTTCTTGCCATGATCATCAGATATCAGGTTGTTTACATATGATTTGTAAGCTTGCTTGCACTCATATTTGCAGCTTTTACGAATCTGGCTGTATTGGTCTTTGTCTTGTGAGTCGTTGGATTTGCAGGCTTTCATGTATGCAATTTTTTCTGGTTTGCTGTATCTGGGTTATGCCATTTTGTATGGTACAATGCTGTGAATGCCCTTCGTGCAGAATTCCTTGAAATTGGACCAGAGCGAGTCTATATATGTTCCCTCGTTAAGTAATGGTAGTAAATTCAGATGAGAACTTATTTTCAGTTTTTTGGAGACATTCTATATCGGCTTGTATCCATAAGAGGATTGTGTGACTGATGGGTCGATGTTTGGGTACTCTGTCAGTTGTTTGGACAAGGACGATGTCATGATCACTTAATCCAGGGAGAGTTTTGTCTTTTCTGTGAGAGATGGTCTGTTTGTTATGAAGGTCCAGTGTGTTGTTGTTTATTGTCGGGAATGTTTCTATTTGCTCAGAGCCTGTATCAAAGATGGTGTCAATCAGTATATGGTTAGTGCCAACTGTGTTTAAGTTACCATCTATGGTAGAGCTATCCCAGTTGATGTCTGGGTGATTCATGTCGCCTGCAATCAAGATAGTGGACTTACGGAAGTTAAGATGTTATTCCTTGATCTTAAGCAATAAGTTATTTTCTAATGTTCCCGTTTTTACGTTTACTTTTCTTTTAATTAAGGTAATTAATTGTTTTATTATGAACCTAAACTTATTCAATATTTTCAAAATCTAAAAGAAAATGATATTGCTTTTCTTTACTAATATAACACTTTAACAAAAAAATAACAACCTTCCGAATCTGTTAGGATTTTCTTGTGATGGCAGAGGTTGTATGTGAGAGCATGGAACGACAACTCTGCGTGGAGATTGTGAAAATGGCGGATTAAACCGGAAACACAAATGAACGTCATTTGACGTCGTTCTCGTCGGACCACACGATTTATCAAAAACAACGTCGTATCCTGGCACTAGACATTTGTTTGTCAAAGCGACCAGACGCACATTTTAGAGCTCGCGAAGAAACGAAGATATTTGCAGAAAAATGGAGGCAGATTATGAAACAAAGGTCAAGAATAACCTCTGGAGGGTATGTCTCGAGGTTTGAGGAAAGAGAATTTGAGCGCGTTAGCGGAACGCGTCAGAAAGCTGTTCACGCAGCTAGCGGCCTATGTCAGACACGCCCGGTCCATGGATATCGACGATGAATTCAGCTCCCGAACAAAGGGAGAGAATCCCATGACGAATCCCATCTACAGAGGGCCCAAAATCACCGTTCCCTGGACTGGTCCCGTGTTCGAGATCCCCAGAACTCGGTACCTCACAAACGCTGAGCTGAAGGCCCAGGTGAATCTGTTGGAACTCAGGTTCTGGAAGCAGTCCGAGGTATTGGCGAGGCACAGGCGTCAGACCTCCTTCCAGCAAAGGACCCGGGTAGCCGGAAATACGGAATTCGAAGAAAAGAAAGTGGCGGAGATGGCCGAACTCGTTGAGAAAATCCAACTGCGGTGGTACATCCGGGAATCTGGCCTAGGTAAGGCTCTATTTGATTACTTATGCCTAATATGTTTGTTGTTGTTTTTTTTAATTGTCGAACAAAAGTATTTATGCCTTACGTCCGACCTCTTTTGTCCTTAGCAAAAGGTCAATGTCACATTTCAGATGTTTAAGTTTTGAGAGGTAAAAAGTCCGTTGTAATACAACTGTCTTTATACAAACACTTGTCTAATGGAAATAATGTTTTATCTGAAATGTATGTGTTTCACTCCATACATTTATTGAAACAATTTATGTACTATTAATTTATATTATGAGATTACAAACACCAAGAGCACGAATTTTTATAAGAGCTTTGTTAACAACTCAGTAATTTCAGTCAGAGACATTGTGCTATATACTTTCCGCAGCTAGTTATGGTGTTTAACCGAATTATAATTAGCATGCATGTCGTATAAATGTAGGCCTAACTTTCGGTTTCGACTGCGTAAAATAAATACTATGTTATTTTTTTCTCTCTAATTTTCAGATGGATTTGATTTTTTAACGTGAGAGCAAGATGCTAGACGCGGAGCAAATCAAAGACGTTTTTATATAATTATATATTTGATATGTTTTGTGCATTAAATCGTTGCATAAAGTCATATTTATATTTTCAAATTAGTTTATATATTTTGTACTTATATATTTTGGATTGAATTTTTTTATAATATATTTCGATTGTGTTTTTTGTGTTGGAAAAAAAAACACAATAAATGCATAATCTAATCCAGTCGCCGTGTTTATTATTTTTGCACATTTTTTTTTTATCTTTTGATGGAGCATGTTTTGATGAAGCGATATTTTATTTAGCCTGTGCGGCCCGCAAAAATCGGTTTCCGCTCAATACCTCGAATCTCGATAGACGTGTTGTACTGGAATTGTGTGCGTATGTAGCTTAGATCCAGACCTTGCTTTCAAATTTAATTGAATTCAACTGAAATAACTTGGTCAAAAGTTGAAAATCTAGATTCCTTGCATGGCTACATTTCTCGTTTTAATTTTAAATTACCTGCTTTAAGTTTACATATACTATAGTGTTACCGATCTTTAACATCAAATATGCCTCTGTGGTCATAATATGTGTCGTGATCTGAGAAAACTGGGCATAATGCTTGTGCGTAAATTGTCATCCCAGATTAGCCGATGCAGTCCGCACAGGGACACGACAATTTCCGCTTTTTTTGGCATTTTTCGTTAAAATGATGTCTCTTCTTAGCGAAATCCAGTTTAGGCGAAAAGTGTCGTCCCGGATTAGCCTGTGCGGATTGTACAGGCTAATCTGGGACGACACTTTACGCACATGCATTTTGCCCAGTTTTCTCAGAACGCGACACATATCAGGTGGCTGACAGAAATGTTAATTATACCATCAAAGCAAAAGAATAGTCGAACACGCAAAATATTTGCGACTACTCTTGTTCGACTTAAGGATAACGAATAAGCAAACAATCGAGAAAAAATGATTGCTTGTAAGATTAGTATATATGAATATTTCGACAAAATACACAAAGTGAAACTTCAGTGGCACTAGAAGGAGAGGAAACTCTTATTACCGGTATGCACTGCTGTTGTTTACTTATGGCAAGGAACCGATTGCCAAACAGTGAGACACTTTAATTTAGCCGGTATTGATAACACAATAAGACGTTACTCTATCGCTGACAGCATCTGATGATTGGAAATAGGACAACATTGATAACATGTATTGGGATACGAACTTCTGTATCCACAACAAATAAAAGCTGTTGTAGCAATCAAATACACATACAGTGATTTGCAGCTGCAGAAGTCGGAAACAAAAACCTTATTATACAAGGCCTTCATTATGGCAAAACACTAAACAGTATTATTGCACACTATGTAACTGAGGCCTAAGATCTATAAATACAGATATTGATAGAACTTTGCTTAGGCTCAGGCCAAATCTGCTTTGATATTATTAATATTACACATAACCAGTACCAATATTNACGTAGATGAACATATTTGAGCAGTTTCGCAAAAAGTTATTATATAGAACTTTTTTTTATTCCATTTTTGTGGTTAAAATAGTAAAAAATTGACGTTTTTAAGGGTGATATAAAAATTATAAAAATTAAATTTCTTAAAATATATCTTGTGTTCTCCATTTTTTTGGTAATTTGTGGTTTAATTAAATGGTATATGATACGTATTAGCTTATATAATATCTACATGTTGCAAATTTCATAGGTTATTAATCATGTTTATGCAATTATAGAGATTTTTCAGTTTTAATGAAAAAGTACATGTTATATAATGGCGAATAAAATCAAAACAAGGCCGGTGACCCTATGTTTTTATTGTATTTTTCATATAGTATTTGTATGTAGTACTTGAGTATAAATTTTGAGCAAAAGTTATTAGATGAAAAAAAAATCAGCAAAACTGCAGCAACACCCCTTTAGAAAGGGATATAGAATATAAAAAGCTTATTAGACGTTTAAACTGTACAATACGTGATATATTTGTACTCGCACACAGTTTGAAGTAATATTAGACTCGCCTTACGGCTCGTCCAATATGATTTCACCGTATTGTACAGTGAAACGTCTAATAACCTATAAATCTGTTACATAATTATATTGTTTGAAATAGGAACTGGGTGACAAAATGTTCAGAGGACAAACACTCAGTGCAGTATAGCCTTAGTTACTTTGTGATTTTTACAACAAAGAGTTTTCAAAATCGCAAGGTTACAACAACAGCAAGGTAAAGATATTTGTTTTCTTGTTGTTGTTTTTTGCCGCCTCCATACAGTCAGAATTCGTTATTGGTGGTATATGACGCAGTTTGTTCATGAGGTTTGATTTTTTAATCAAGAAATATGTAACCAAATAAAAGGCGGTGGTTTCAAAACACTGACATTGAAAACAGGGCAAGGCCAGCGCGGAAAACATTTTTTTGGCAATTTTTAGAAATTTCGTCGTCAAGACTAACCCTTCGGTATTTAGCTGTACTTTCGAATGTTTAATTATCCAAAGTTTCTGTTGTAACCTATGCTCATGATAGCGAAAAAACACACTATTTTGAATATGAAATAACAGATATATTCGAAATTGGAAAGTATGTCATACAACTATTTTAGTCCATATAAATGGACTCCCTGAGAGCCTATGATACTTTTTGCTATGACGGCTCTGGGAGTCCATATGCACCCCTTCATAAACATGGTTGCAAACTTTAATCAACTATTCAAGGGTTAAGTAACACTGAAACTGCAAGATCTTATCAAAGTTTA